>PVKA01043538.1:0-16700 GCA_004027165.1 Ctenomys sociabilis
TTATTTCCCCCTATTTTAAATTATGTGAAGATAGAGATAGGTTGCATATACTTATATAAACATCCATAATTATATGTTATAAAGTAATATGATATAGTATATTATTGCATTATAATACATAATATATATTCAAAATCAGCCATGTTTTTCCCTTTATTTGGGAAGATAATCTAATTAGAAAATAAAATCGTTAACAAAAAAAGAAAAAGAAAATATAATAACAATTGTTAAGACATTAGAAACAGTACATGTTTAGAAGAAGATGAGGGGTAGAAACAATGTAACAACTATTGTTAACATTCCCTTCTTATTTTGAAATTCTATATTGTTGTATACCACTCTGTTTGTACCTTTCTTTTTGCTATTTCTTTATGTTTTTGTCTGTACTCTTTGAAATGTAATAAAATAAATAAAAAGCATAAAAGAATAGAAAAAAGAGAGATAAATGTTAGTGCATTGAAGAGAATAATCTATTCACTGAATGACAACATATAAAACTGTAAATGCAGGTCATAACCTTAAGAAAATATTAGTCAAGTTTCTGTCAACAAAATAATCAACAGCTGTAATACAAAAGTAGTTGCAGGGCCAGCTAAATAGTTCAGTGGCCTAAAGCACCTACTTAGGCAAAGCCCAGTGGCTGGGGTTTGATCACCAGCATTCAGTGTATGCACCGCCCCTGCGTGCACTGAGATGTTGAATTAGACTGGCTGTGGAGGCATGTGCCAGTAATCCCAGCACTTGGGAGGCTGAAAACAGGAGACTCCCTAAGAGTTGTATTGTGTGACTCTGTAGACCCTCTCCTAAATAGATATAAAAAAGAATACATAAAGCATATATTCTTATTGAGAAATATGCTTTTAGTGAACAGTAGAGTTAAATACATTCTAGATAAACAGAAATGAAATTTATAAACAAACATATAAAATGTCACATGTATTTACAATCACAGAGATAAAATTAAGAACCATTTGCTGTATCAAAGCCATCTCAAGAAAAAAGAAAGAAAATGTTATACTGGTTTACATTAAATCACACAAAACAGAACTAATAATCAAAATAATATGGCACTAACATAACAATAGACATACAGAACAATGGAAAAAAGAGAAAACCTAGAAGTAATAACACAGTTTTAGAGTCAACTGTTTTTCAGTAATGTTATACATACTCCAAGGTGCTAAATTCATGGACTGAAGAAAGGACCATATTTTCAATACATAAAGCTGACAGAATTGGAAATTAAAATACAAAGAAAAAAATTATATATATTTTTTGTCACTAATTACAAAAAGGAACTCAAAATGAGTTGAAGACCTAAAGGCTTAAAGGCTAAACTATGAAAATTATTAAAATAAAAGTTTAGGGGAAATGTTTTAGAACATTGAAATGGACAAGAGTTTTTCTGATACAGCCCCTAAAGCACAAAAGCCAGCTTTAAATAGACCAATGTGATTTCATCAAATTAAAACTTTCTATACTGCAAAGGAAGTAATTATCAAAGTGAAGAGACAATTTGAAGACTGGGAGAAAGTGCTTGTAAATGTTCCCATTGACAAGGACTTGATATCAGGAATATATACTATATAAGAAACTCTCAAAATTCCATAAAATATAAATGCTTCACAACCCAATTTAAAATTAGGTAACTATTGGATACTTCTTTAGAAGAAGACTTAGAAATGGACAAATATTTAATAACCAGTGATCATGAGGGAAATGAAAATTTAATCCAGAATGAGATAGCCTCCACCTCAGCATGAATGACCATGGTTAAAAACACAAGAATAGCAACTGCTGAGAATCTAAGGAGAAAATGGAAGCTATGCACACTGTCAGTGGAAATCTGAACTAATGCTTTGGTTGTATCCCAGAGTAAGGAGCTCCCTCAAAATATTAGAAATAGAAGTAGTATATAATTATGTAATCCCACTTTGGGAAATATATATATATATATATATATATATATATATATATATATATATAGATAGATAGATATATATATATTCCAAAGTTTCATAGTTTTGTTCTTTAAGCCATTAGGTCATATATATATATATAATGTGATCTACCATCTACATATTTTTCCAGCACTACTCACAATATCAAAGAATTAAAAACAAAATCGGGTAAATCAAATGGAGAATGTCCAAGTAAGGTGCATAAATACAATGTGATAGCATTCAATCATAAAAGTAATAAAATTGTGTCATCTGCAACAATATGAGAAGAACTAAGAATCATTATATTAAGTGAAACAAGCCGAGGGCAGAGTTCTGAGTACGATGTGAATGCATTCATACATTGAGTACAGAAGAGTTGGTATCACCGAACATAAGACAAGGATGGTTGTGAGGAGAGGCCAAGGAAAGTCAGAGGGGTTGAGAATGGGAAAGTTGGTCAATGTAAAGTTACACAGAAGGAAGTTCTGGCGGGCTGCTCGACTGAGCAAGGCACAGTAACTCGACTACAGAGAAGATATTTCTCTCTCTATATATAATATATATTTTTTTGAATTAGAAGAAAGGGTGTTGAAATCTTTTAATGAATGGATATATTTTGGGGAAAATTATTTATTTGAAATAGCATTTATTGCATATTATTATGTGACACACCATTTCACACTCCCTATTGTAGAGATAAATGATTAAATATCACTAAATGAAAAAAAACACCAAATATAATCACTGTTCAGATGATTCATAACAATGTCATACACGTTTCCATGCTATTGCTTTCAAAGTTAGTATGAGGCATATATGCAAAAATAGTGTATCCATTATGAAGGTGAGCATTTGCATACAAAAACTATCTAGAACTTTCAAATCTTAGATATTTATCATAGAACAATTATGTTTATACAAGTAAGGCAATATAATATTCAAATTAACAGATTTTACAATTTTTAGAAAAAGAAAAACTACAATAATTTTTTCACGATACACTGATTGCTAAACTGCGGTGTACATTTACAATGTCATCCAATGGATTAATAAAACATTGTCAAGTGGCAATACCTGGAGTATAAGACAGAAATTATAGTGTTTGGAAGGAAAGCACATCGTGAGTAATATCGTGAATATATTTGCATTCATTGAGTCCACGTAAAAGGCATAAGGAAATGAGCAAACCAGCGAATAAAAGCAAGAGAAGACATTAATGCAGGACACAGAGCCCGGAATGTTCCCATTATACCTGGGAAAGTATAATTTAGTTCGCAACAAGCAGGAATGGTTTCAAAAAGTCATTATTTTTTTGGTGGTACAAGGAATCAAACTCAGGACCTTGTACTTTCCAGTCAAGCACTTAACTCCACTGAGCTATCTCTCTAGCCCAATTTTTCTTTTTAAAATAAAATCCAAGACTATTCAATGTTCAGTTCATTATTTTGTGTCAGTGAATTTATTTCATTCGAAACTACTATAGATGGGTAGAATTTTAGGTTAGGCTAATATGTTTGATAAAAAATAAACTAACTTATGAAAAATAGCACCCTATAGTTTCATGAGAGCTCACTGAGCCAACTGACATCCCTCATAGTGTACTGTTCCAATTGCTCAGCAGCATTAGATTCATCCAAAATGTTGAGATTAGCAAAACAGAGAAATACTAAGGCCAAAAGAGGTTTCAAGCCTCCTTAAGCAGATGCAGGAAGGTCACTATGAGTTGGCTTCACCTAGTGAGACCCTGTACACCCTGTAGACCTTGTACTAAAATAAAAAAAGAGATTTAATTTCCCACTGCCCTCAACTAAGATTTTCTCAACTTTCTCATGGACTCAATACCTCTTGTGTTCACTATTGAACAATATTTTGCTGTTTCATCATGTATATAAGTATACATTACATTTAAATAAATAAAGCTTGCCTCATGATTATGTAATAAACTATTATGATAGCAAAACGCAAACGAAATATTTTTGTTCACCCATGTTTTTTTTTTTTTTTTTTTTTTTTTTTTTTTTTTTTTTTTTTTTTTTTTTTTTTTTTTTTTTTTTTTTTTTTTTTTTTTGCGGAACTGGGGATTGAACTCAGGGCCTTACGCTTGCCAGGGAAGTGCTTATTCCACTGAGCCATCTCCCCAGCTCAAACAAAATATTTTTGTAAGACTTGCATTGCCTTTCAAAGTAAAGATTCAGTTTTTGTCTTTAATTTTGTAGAATGCATGTGGTCTTTTTTCCTTCTAAAAACTCAAATATCTTGGTGAGCCATACGTTATTAAGTGTTTATTTTAGTTCAATGAACAAAATAGTCTTTCATTACAATAAAATTTTTAAGATAATATTCAAATTCTTTCACAGTTGCCTGTGTCTTTGGGTACAACTTTTAAAAGATGATTCTCATTTCTTTTCTTCATGTTTCGGAAGAAACACCTGAGTCCAAAGAGCTGAACCTATTAATTAGGGGACTTAAGGAGAGGGGAGATGGCTCAGTGGCAGGATCACCTGCCTGGAAAGTGCAAGTGCAGGGTCATCAGTTTGATTCCAGGTCCCAAAGGAAAAAAAAGAAGAAGTTATTTGGGAAGTTAACACGCTAACATCGAACATTAATTCTCTGATTCAAAACATAAATATCCTTGCGTTCTTGTTCGTCGGAACCCCCAGTGTTACATGTACGCTTTGTCATCTGGATAATCATATCCATTCTTTTTCTCTTGGTTGTGAAAATTCATCTTGGGTACTTGATATGAATGAGAACATTCAATTGAGTTATTAAATTAATATAAGTTCAGAATATTTAAAACTTTAATGGAATTACTTGGTGTGTGCACTTCATTTTACCAGATCCTTCCATCCATTTATATTAATGCAACCACTAATCATTTATATTAGAATGAAGTAATATGTCAATAGTATCATCTTTTAAACTCTTGAGGCTTGCATCTTCTATATGAGCTACTTAATTTCATGCTCTAATAAAAGTGCTGATTTATATATTCTACTAACTAATCCTTCTGACTCTGTTCAATAATAATGAAATCATATAGTGTTTTCCAAAAGGACAATTTTAAGTTGTTCTTGGAAAGACTGGAGTTATGCACATAAATGCAAATGCTTTATTATTTATTAATGTATTTGGATTCCTAACTAAATTGAAATATTCAATGTCTAAGCAAGAAAATATAAATCTGGACACATTTCAATTCATTTTTGCTCAGCATTTTCCCTATATTTTGATTGCAAAAATTAAATCAATTTATAGTTTGTAACACTTAATTTGGCATAACACATTACTATAATTTCTGGGTATTTTTTTTAAATCCAAAATTGGCTGCTCCAAGGCAGAGTGACACATGGCAGAGGGTAGCAATGTACGTTGGTGGAATATAGCAAAAGCAGCCAGAGTAGAAAAGGAAGAGCAGTGGTCCATACATGCTGTTGGCGGTGCCTTTATGTAACTTTCTATGATTCCAACTAAGCAAAGTTACTTAACTGTATGACTCATTCCTTCAATTTGAGATTTTGCTAAATTGCAAATCCAATAGGAATGTTTGGATTAGTTTTTTTCAAATATTATTCACTACTGAGCTTATGTAGATCTGTCTGACATTTAGTAAGATCAAAATTTATGGTGTTAAGAACCTAACATGAAGGGCCAGTCAAATAGCTCAGCAGATAAAAGCACCTGCAGGCAGGGGCTGGGGCTGAGGGTTCATTCCCTGGGCCTGCTCTGCTGGCCCCACCCTCATGGCATGGTAGACAGTAATTGAGACCAGGCGTGCACAGCTGTATTCCCAGTGCTTGGCAGGCTGTAGACAGGCAGATTACTATGAGTCTGACCTAGTAGTGAGACCCTGAACACACTGTAGACCTGTCCCTAAAATATAAAAAATAGAACAAAACAAAACAAAACAAAAAGACCTAATTTGATAAAAAATACTACATATGAATTCTAATTCTTAGAACTTTTCTAAAATTTTAGTATTATTGTGAGTTTAGACTATTTTAGAATTTTAATTAAATATATATAAATATAAATATATATATATGCATATATATATATATATTAACAAAACAAAAAAGATATATGTTTTGTTTTGTTTTGCAGACTCAGGGATTGAACTCAGGCCCTTGTGCTTAGCAGGGAAGCACTTACTCCACTGAGCCATCTCTTTGGCTCTTAAATATATATTTATATACAATCATACCTATTTTTGAAATTATAAAGATAAAATCTAATACAACAAGCACTTGATATTAAAAAGTAAAGTTATATTTTTCCTTTTAATTCAAGCTATACTATTGCTAAAATTTTATGACAAAATATATTGTGCTGTATTTGAAAATAATTCCTCTCATTTTAATTCAAACTAAAAATTTGATACATGCTTATTATATAATAGAGGACACTAAGTACAATTGCTTTGTTAGAAACATACTCATTAAAAATTTTAGGTATATTCTGTGTATAGCCATAATTCTGTGTATAGCTCTGATGAATTGGAAAGAGATCTGCGGTACCTAAGAATGCCTGTATTTTTGGAAGAAAAACAACACCATTTCAGATGTCTAATTTTGAAATACTGCAAGCCTCATATCTAGCGTTTCACTTAAATCAATTCTTTTGTTGTTGCTTATTCTTCTGTTTATTTCCCAACAGCATGCTTCTCCAGTTTCATGAGTGATTTATCATTTTTATCTACGTAAAGGCTAAGTTTTTATAATACTGCCTGTTGGTTGCTTAAAGTACCTTCTGTAATTCATTTGTCATTTAGCTTAACTTTGTTTCCTTTTATAATGTTTATCATTCTGTAGCTTTTTTTATGATTTTACCTGCTAGGAAATAGTGGAGACTAATTCATGGATCAAGACTACTTTCCAGTGTACTTCTACAGGGACGTTATCAGAGATCTTCTAGCCTGTGAATCACACCATTGTCTCTTAGGGCACAAACAAATGGCTTTCCCAGAAATTTTTGACTTTACTATCTTCCTAATGGAAACATTTACATTTTTCTAAACAGTATACAAGCTGTAAAGCAAACTTAGCTGAAAGGTAGATTAGATTACGACTGGGAGAACTAGTCATATCATTCAACTGGTGTATTTTCTTTTAATTCTTCTCTATTCCCCTGGTGGATGAACCCGTATACTTTTATTTAGATGTTTAAACATCCCTTGTTTTGTACTTTCTACAGCTAATATAAAGGTTTTTGGCATCTTAAGAACTCAAGTCTGTTCTAAATTGTACAGGACATTTAGAAACATCTGAGCCTCTGACTGGTTTTTCTCTTTCTTTTCTCCATTTAAGATAGCTATTAGTGATTTTATAGAAAAGTAGTCAACCTATTGGTCCTCCTGCATTTTCTGTCCTTTAAAATTCTTTATTTCCCTGTGTTCAGAAATTTTTCTTATTTCTCTGTGGGCTTTAAAATGATGCCAAAGAAAACATGTTTTATATCAAATACTTAAACATAAAATGCTTATTAAATTATCTACATGTAGAAAATACATTATTTGAACAAAAAATTTAAATATACTACTTAGAAAACTTTACTATATTCTCTATATTGAATATTTACTATATTGAATAGTACAAATGTGCATTGTAATTTAGTTAAATGAAGTTGAACTACCATAACTTCTTTTGAGAAAAATTAGTTTTAGCTATAAATTGCATGTTACTCTAACTTCCCAGTTATAAAAATGGTAAGAAGAAAATATATTTCCCTTTATGCAGTGTATACTCTGCAGCGTAACTACCTTTAGAAATTTACTTTGATGTTAATTTTTGGCTACACATAAAATTCAGCTGCCTTTAAAAATATTTCTAAGTAAATTTTTCAATATTAATTTCTTTATGGAATTATAAATAAATAAATGACAAACGATATAGTTTTAATGAATGTTTCTCTTGTCCCTGGGAATATATTGTGCTCTTTATTCCAGGAGTTGGTAAACAGTGAATTACAGATACTGTGAAACTTGATTGATCTTGAATAAAAAACATAATCACACATATTGTCGATATTGAGTCTTTTGGAGATTACTTCCTGTTCTGTAGCATCTTCAGAGTTAAGAGTGTATGAATGTTTTCACTCTAAGTAACATACTACTTGAAACTAGTTGATTTTTAAATTTTATTTTATTTTATTTTATTTTTTTTTTTTATTTTTTTCGGAACTAGGGATTTGAACTCAGTCCCTTGCACTTGCCAGGGAAGTGCTTATTCTACTGAGCCCAGCCCTGATTTTTAAATTTTAAAATTTGAAATTTTTAAGAGCCGGGTGTGGTGGCGCATGCCTGTAATCCCAGCACTCGGGAGGCTGAGGCAGGAGGATTGTTGTGAGTTCGAGACCAGCCTGAGCTACAAAGTGAGCTTAAGGCCAGCCTGAACTGCATAGTGAGACCCTGTCTCAAAAAGACAAAAAAAAAATAAAATAAAATAAAATAAAATTTGAAATTTTTAAATTTCCTTGGTACCCACAATTCTATTGTAGTTGTGATGTGTTATATAGTCTATATTGTGTTGTTGATAGATAATGGCCTCTCTGATTTACTCCATATCTTCAAATTATTTGGTTGATCTTTAACAAATTAGCAGAGTCAGAGGAAATGGCTCAGTAGAATAAACGCTTGCTGACAAGCTCAAGGACCTGAGTTCAACCCCCTGTTCCACCAAAACAATAAAAAGAAAACTAAAAAATGCAAAATTTAAATTTTGTATCAATGTTTTCAATTTTCTCAGTCCTGGGAATCTTCTAAATGGGTTAGAAATTAGCAACAAAAAACAAACAAATAAAAGGAAAAAAGACATTGAAGTAAAGCCAGTGAAGTATCCTTGAAAATGAATAAAGTTCTCAGATTATAGAATGTAACGTTTTGAATTAAGAGTCCACAAATCTTACAGTGTTTAGTGACATATAGGATAAAATAAAAGCTATGTAGAAATTTCAGGATATGGGAATGGTATTAATATCTAAAGCAGAATGTCATAATAAAAATGAATGATAAAAGGTTTCATGTTTACTACCAAAATGATTTACTTTCTGTTGCTTTCCTTGAAACAATTATTGAGTACCAAAAATAGCAGAAAGCACAACTGGGAGTGGTGGGCTATGCCTGTAATCTCAAAACTTGGGAAATTGACCATGGAGGATGGCTGAAAATTTGAGACCAGCTTGGGTTACAAAAGCAAGCACGAGGTCAACCTGAAATGCATAGAGAGAACCTTTCTCAAAAAAGCAAACAAACAAACAAAAAATACTAGAAAAGAAAATAATGTTTTTCTTTTCTAGCATAGTTTTGTCCACATGTAATATACAATGATGTAATTATTCAATTGAAAAACTATAGTCTCCCTTTTTATTTTTATTTCCTTTTTATTTATTTTTTTAATTGAAATACAAATGTCAATCAGACAGTTTCAAGAGACCTTAACCATACAGATTTGATAAATTAATACATTGCAAACTGTTTTCATAACGTTTTGGTATTGTACAAGGTGCATACATGATATTATATTTACAAATATTATTTTAGCAGATATATCTTATCAGTGAATTAAGAGTGTAGCTGCTTACTTATCTTATTTTTTATACCTGAATTATATCAAAAATTCAATAATTATTTTCCTAGTGGATGACCGTAGTACTAGAAGCTGACATAATATCCTGTCTAACAACCATTAGTGGAGATCTTGCCCCTCATAGAATTATGTAGAAGCACAGCATTATCTATCCGAACTGTACTGTCTTTACACACACATCATGATTTTTTCTTTCTACACCCCTTCCTCTCTCTACACCTGTGAAAAGTGGGCACTCCATTGACATTCAAATAACGTAGGTGATTGAACTCGACACCACAATCCAACACAGTCCAGCATTCTACAGCCATAGTGAGTTATTCAAAGAAATTGTCGACCATAGCCATTTACAGCTCAGATTAATATTATGGCCTCACGATGTATACTTCATTTTTATACTTTTCTGCTGGATGGTTAAGACCTAGGTAGATCAAGACTTATATACCAACACATGAACTTTATATTTCTTATGTGGTCAGTGAAGTCCTCTCAGGGTTTATCTTGTAGTCCTGTACATTATTCTGTAGTTCCTTTGTCTGTGTCATCCATGTGGATGAGTCACGGCCAGTGCTTGAACAGTTTGCTTTCTGTGAGAGCTTAAGAGAAAGTTTTCTCTTCATGTGACTCTCCCCAGGCACACTTTAGAACTTCAATCTCTTTCCTCTGTGGCTCCATAATCTCCTTGTTCAGAAAATTTGGAGCTCACCTGAGTTTCATGATGTTGCAGTACATACAGGTTCTCCTATGTCCTGAGTCTTCGCTGACCTTGAAAGGCTAGGGACAAAATGTTGGCTGGCCTTGTGGCTCTTCTACTTCTCCAACTCTGACTTGTGATCTTAGGTTATTAACCATCCAGAAGAAAAGGTGATTAGTACCCTAGAGCATATGCCATTCACTTTGATTTATCTGACTCAATTGATTTTACTTGTTGTACGCTACCTTTTGTATTTCTGCTTTTCACTTGTTATACTAGGGAGACTGTACGATATTTACACATGTGTGTCTGGTTTATTTCACTTATGAGTATAGGTTCAAGTGGCATCCACTTCAGTATAAATGCTTCAAAATTATCATTCTTAATAGTTGAGTAATATTCCATTATATAGAAATACCACATCTTTCACAACCATTCCTCATGTGATGGACATCTTGGTTGTTTCCAAGAGTTTTCTATCACACATTGCGCTGCTATAAACATAGGTACACATATATGTCCATGACACTATGTATCCAGATCCTTTGGGAAAATTCCCAGTAGAGGGATAGCCGGCTTGAATGGGATTTCTAGTCCTATTCTTTTGAGGAGTCTCCACACTGACCTCCACAGTGGTTGTACCAGTCTACATTCCCACCAGCAGTGGAGAAGTGTTCCCTTTTCCCCACAATCTCTCCAACATTTGTTGTTGGTTGATTTCCTTATGATAGCCATTCTTTCTGGAGTGAGATGATATCTCAGTGTTGTTTTTATTTGCATTTCATGAATGGCTAGCAATGTGGAGCATTTTTTCATATATTTGTTTGCTTCTTTAATTTCATCCTCAGAGAAGTGTGTATTCATCTCAGATGCCCATTTATGAATTGGGTCTTTAAATTTGAGGGCCCTGTTACATCTTATTTCTTAGTTCTTTATATATTCTAGACAGTAGTCCTCTGTCTCATTGCTTATTAGTTAGGATTTTTTCAAAGTTTGTGGGTTGTCTTTTCACTCTGTTCACAATTTCTGTTGACATGCAGAAGCTCTTTAAGAAGAGTTGATCCCATTTGTTGATTCTTTCAAGAGCTTCCCGTGCGAATATATGTTTGTTCATGAACTCTTCAACTACCCCTATGTCTTCAAGAGTTCCTCCTACTTTCTCTTTCAGGAGATTGAGTGTTTCTGTTTTAACGTTTAGATCTTTAAACCATTTTGACTTTAACTTAGTGCATGGTGATAGAGCTGGGTCAAGCTTCTGTTTTCGTCATGTAGAAAGCCATGTTTTCCAGCACCATATGGAAAAGAGGCTATCTTTCTTCCGTGAGCTTGTGTAGCCCCTTTGTCAAAGATAAGATGGCTGAGGGTTTTCGTAGATGCCTCTGCATCTTCTAATCTATTCCACTGATCCTCAGGTCTATTTTGTTGCCAATACCATGTTGATTTTATCACAGTGTCTTTGTAGTATAATTTCAAATCAGGAATTGTGATGCCTCCTGCTTTGTCTTTATTGGCCAAGATTGCCTTCGCTATTCTAGGTTGTTTGTGGTTCCAAATAAATTCTAGGATTGATTTCTCTATATCTGGGAGGTATGTTGGTGGCAGTTTGATAGGCATTGCATTAAATCTGTACAGCAATTTGGGGAATATGGCCATCTTCACGATGTTGGTTCTTCCTATCCAGTAACATCGAATATCTTTCCATTTTCTGAAATCCTCTATAATCTCTTTTCTTAGGGTGTTGTAATTTTCCGTGAAAAGATCTTTGACTTCCTTGGTTAAGGGAATCCCAAGGTATTTCATTTTCCGCGGTGCTATTGTGCAAGGTATTGTTTCTATAGTTTCCCTTTCAGTGTGTTTGTTATCTGTGTACAGGAATGCTATTGACTTATGCGTATTGATTTTGTAATTTTTTTTTTATTATTCCTTTTCATTTTGTATATATTATGTACTATTTTTTCTAATTACCTGGAAGAGCCTCTTTTTCCTTTCAGGCAAATTTTGGAGTGAGATCTAAATAGCTGAAATATCCTGACTCAGGTTCTAACTTCATTTTGTCTTTCCTTATGTGTCCTATAGTACAAATGACTGATGTTTATAACATAGGCACTAGGTGCATCTGAGAATTAATCTAGCACCACATTTTCCAGAATCTAAAGCCCTTATCATTAATTTACATAAAAATTATTTTAAGCCTATAATCGTGACGGAAGGATTATTGAGGATATAGTTGTGTTTCTTCAGAATGACACAGAACTACATATGAGATTTTTCCATCTCTAGATTGGAAATATATATTACTGAAATAGGATGGCTAGAGTAGTTTCTTGTTATCAGGAAATTCAATTTGGTCTTGAGAAAGAACACTCATTTCCATAAAAGTAAAATTATATATATGTTAGAGTGAAATGTGAGTTCTTGAGAATATTATTTAATATGAACCATTGAATACAAGATTGCTTGAACTTCTTAGCATTAGAAATGAAAAGGATTTCAAGAATAAAATTAGGCAGATTCAGAAATAAAATATGAGTATAAGATAGAGAAAAGAACTCCCCAAGGTTATTTTGTAAAACTATCAACAAAGGAGATACTTGAGAGACAATTCTTCATAGTTCTCTCATTTCTCATCTCTTTTGCACTGAACTACTTACAGGATTTGGTCGGCACTATATTTTTGAAACACAAAAGAAAATAATGCTTTGGAAAGGAAAGATCTCACAATCAAGAGCTGAAGATGAACTGATGTGCAATCTAGAAAGGTATTTTTCCCTTCAGTTGCAAACCCTAGGCAAATGTTCATAAATGGCAGTAACTATTGATGCTTAAACTTAGAGAGTCCCTCACCTGGGGTCCAAGTTTACTGATGTACAGTATCCAACTGCATCGCCCCAGAGAAGCTTGTCCATCACAGAAAACTGCACAGCCTTCATGTTGCCTGCTCCATCCCGCCTTCTCTCCTGGTACCCCCTTTTCTTTAGTTGCAGGAGTTCTCATCTTTACTAGAAATCAAAGAAATTGTCTCAGTTATACCTCTGAACTCAGAAGACCTAGAAGTAAAAATGGATAGACTAGATACTAAGATAAAATACATCAATCCTATGATTCTACAACATAGAATCTCCAGGCCTAAAGTACACATGAAAACACAATCTTCAATAAATGTACACAAATCCTAACATGGCTGTGGAATTTTCTAGCACACAAAAACGGAGCGTCTAAATTCTTTTGATTTAAAAGTTAAATTGCAATATCAAGGGGTTAACATCTTTTTTCCATAAGTTAGCACAATGAAATAAACAGTAGAGGCAAACATGTCTGTGTGTGTGTGTGTGTGTGTGTGTGTGTGTGTGTGTGTGTGTGTGTGTGTGTCTAAGCGTCAGGAAATTAGTTTAAAATTTTGCTTGCTTTGGTGTTTGGTTTGCAGTATCTGAAGTGACAAGCAAATGTGCCCTACAAGTGCCCTTTCTACTTTTCATTTTGAGACAGTCTTACTAAATTGCCCACATTGTGCTGCGATTTGCATCCTCCTGCTTCAGCCACCTGAGTATCTGGGGCAACAGAAGTGTACTACACTTCTGTGCCTACCTCCTTTTAGTAATTTTCCCTGCAGAATCTTTAGAATCAGTTTGAATTAAAAAAGATGAATATTGTATCATCCTTTTCTTGTACACGTTTGTAAATGGAGCTACAATAGTAAGTTAATTCAGGCTGAAAGCTCTCTCGGATAATTTTCAGATTTCCTATTAGTTCAACGTGATGTTCATAGCTAGAATCACTTGTGCAAGCAAACAGATACGGAATTATCAAAGTGAACACTGCAGAATAGATCAATTCATCCATTTAGTTATGAACTGCATTATTTATAAGACTGGAAAGACTAAACTACTGGAACAGAGGTCAAATGGCAAGTTACAAAGAAGACTTCCATAACTAATGGAGACAAAGTTATTTCACAGTTTCACACTGGAATTTTCGCCCATTCCCTTTATTACTAGAATGTTCTAAGGTACCTTCAGTACAGTATTATCTGTTAGAACAGCTCGTTAAAATACATAATAGTATTTTATGTTTGTTAGAACATAAAATACTATTAATAATTAAAACTTTTATTTATTTTAAAATTGTTTCCATTAAATACGAAAACGTGCTATTAGAGTAGTCTCTAGAGAAGAACTTGTTTAACTTTCTTCTTGTACAGATGAGTAAAGGAATTGCAAAATGAAGTATATTCCTTAATCCCTGTCCTCACATAGAGAATGTAAACATTGTAATTATCATTTAAACAATTAAGCTTTTAATTATATCAGTCTACACCAAAGACACTACCTGTTCTGAATTCAGGGAAAAAATAGTTTTGTTTCTGAAATTAGTGTTCATGGTCAGGGATTTCAAAATTGTTTCTCGTATTTTTCCCTCATATTTTTCTACTCAGAAACATATTATGAAAACTATAAGATAAAATTTTTAAGACAGAATTTACCATAATGAGTAACAATGGTGATGATTATTTCCTAGTAAAGATACAGAAATTTATGGTACTTCCGGAGTCCTTCTCTGTCTCTTTGTGTCACTGTCTGTCTCTGTCTCTGTCTTTCTGACTCTCTGTCTCTGTCTATCTGTCTGTCTCTCTCTATTTCTCTCTCTCTCTCTCTGAGACACACACACACACACACACACACACACACACACACACACTCGTATGCCAGATTTCAAAACTGTCAAGTAGGCTGTACATTTGTTAATTTAATGAAATGTCAGTGCAAACACCAGCAAGAAAATATTTCATGTAATATTTTAAAAAGAATTAAAGACCTAACATAATGAGAAAGATACCCTGACATATAATTTTCTTTTTTCTTGTTCTTGTTCTTACTATTAAGTAGTAAAATATAATTTTTAATAAAAGAAATCCTTTTGGGGAAGTTATGGCCTTAAGAAACACAGAGAGAGAGCAGGGACATAGCTCTGTAGAATAAATGCTTCCTTGGAAAGTACAAGGGCTGGAGTTCAATACCTAGTTCTTCAAAAAAAAAAAAAAAAAGAAAAGAAAAAAAGAAACATATAAATAAAAGTATATTAGAGTGAATTATTATACATTTTATTCTGCACATAGAGTTGAAATTTTTAAAAATACTTTTACTGAGAAACAAATAGCAATGAGATAGTTTTAAAATTATTTAGTGGGACAGTTTCAATGATTAACACATTGCATATTGTTGTCTCAGTGGTTATTCACTGTAAAAGATGCAGACATGATATCTTGACCACAAACACATTAGAACAAATCTTTCTATTCATTGAATTAAGAGAATGTAGCTGTATATCTATCCTAACTATTTTGATTATACAGATACAAAATGGTTGTTCATTTGTATCCCCTTTTTTATTTAGTTTTGTCAGAGAACTGTATTCCATTTTCATTTAAATATTGAAAGTGTGTGAATTCAGCAAAATATTCCAATATAGTCCAGTAGTCCATAATAGTAGTGGGACTGGCAATGTCAGAAGTTGTTGACTTGAACCTTTTACAGCTCAGCATATTAGTATGGCTTTACTTCTTATACTTCATTTTTATACTTTTGTGCTGGATGGTTAAGACCAAGATAAAGCAAGACCTATGTGACAAGAAGATCAGTGAAATCCCCTCAAAATTTATCCTGTAACCCTGTATCACAGTTGGTAGGTCCTTTATCTGTGTCAGCCTTGTGGATGAGTCATGGCCATTGCTTGAACCAATATGCTCTCTGTGAAAGCCTGAGAGAATGTTTTCTCTCCATGTGACTCTCCTTAGGCACACTCTACATCATCAATCACATTCCTCTGTGGCTCCACAATCTCTTTGGTCAAAAATTTGTGACACAACTAAGTTCCATGATGATACAGTATAGGTTCTCCTATGTGCTGAGTCTTCACTGACCTTGAAAGGCTAGGGCCCAAATGTTGGCTGGCCTTGCAGCCTTTCTTTTTCTCTAATTATTGGTCTGTAAACTTAGGCTGTTAACCCTCCAGAAGTGCAGCTTATTGTTTATTACCCTACAACATAGGCAGTTGAGCTAACCTCACCATTTGTCTGAATATCAATCATTAAAGTTGAAACTTTATAGCTTTGGATTTTTTGTTTTCGTTTTGCTTTTTTGCAGTACTGGCAATCAAACTCAGGACCTTGCACTTGCAAGGCAGGCACTTATCCCACTGAGCTATCTCCCTGTCTCCCTGTCTCCCTGATAGCTTTGGCTTTTTGTTTATGCACAATACAAAATAAACATTTTCTATATGTTTCACAGTCTTGGCACTCAAGACAATGAAGCCTCAGAATCACTTAAGTGCAAAAGTGTAATTATAAATTACAGTATCATAGTAATCACTTTTAAAATGCACATTTATTTCCTACTCTTCTTTTTTTTTTTTTTTTTTTTTTTTTTTTTTTTTTTTTTTTTTTTTTTTTTTTTTTTTTTTTTTTTTTTTTTTTTTTTTTTTTTT
>PVKA01043539.1:0-16699 GCA_004027165.1 Ctenomys sociabilis
TTTTTTTTTTTTTTTTTTTTTTTTTTTTTTTTTTTTTTGTCTTTTTGAGGCAGGGTCTCACTATGCAGCTCAGGCTGGCCTTAAGCTCACTTTGTAGCTCAGGCTGGTCTCGAACTCACAACAATCCTCCTGCCTCAGCCTCCCGAGTGCTGGGATTACAGGCCTGCGCCACCACGCCCGGCTAAGTATGGTATCTTTGAAGGATAATTTAGCAAGTTTTATTAAAAATTTTAATTTATGCAGCATTTGTTTCTAGGAAATTAACCTGAAGTTATATATTTATACACACAGAGAGTTGCACATAACTGGCACAACTATTACTTTATCCTTTAAAAAAACTAGATATTATTTTAAAGCAGCATGGTACAGCCAGTCAGTGAATTACTAGGTAGTTGCCAAAATAAATAGAGCAAACCTACGTGTTTCCATTTTCTGTTTCTGTAGAATAAATAATTCCAACAAACACTAGCATTCACCATCTTTCACAGTTCTGTGGCTGGGTTCAGTTCAGTGCTTCTTCTGCTCCATGCAATGTCACTAGGACAATGTCGTCCAAAGGCCATGGGGCAGAAGGACAGCAGGTGAGTCCTGAAGTGGTCGGCCATTAGTCTGGTGGGCTTGAGAGTTCAGCTTACACTGTGTCCAGCACCTCCATTCTCTGTGTTTTTCCTCCTGTAGTACAGGTTTCTCAAGCATAGCAACTGATTCCAAAAGCAAACATTCCAAATGCCTGAAAGCAAAACAGCAAATCTCTTCAAGTTTTGTCTTGCAAGTTACAGAGCATCACTTCCTCTATAATCTTGTAGTCAAAGCAGGTCTCAGAGCCATAGTGGCTCTAGAAGTTTGTATAGGAGAAGTGGTAAAGACTCTGTGGCCATCTGTACCCTGCCACAGGACACCTTCCATTTGTACATGTACACATAGATGTACACATTATGTGAAACAATTTTAAAGTTATCTCTCAGAAGATGCTTATAGGGCCAGCAAGATAGCTCAGCAGGCTAAGCTCCTGCTTAGTCAAGTGCAGAGACAGGGGTTCGATCGCCAGCATCACATGCCACACTGGCCGTGCCCCAAGGCACCCTGAGCTGGCCATGGAGTCTGAGTGTAATAGCACATTCCTATAATTCCAGTGCTGGGGAAGCTGAAAACAGAAGGATCACTAGGAGTCTGAGCTGCTTGTGAGACCCTGTACCAAATACATAAAAACAAGAAACTGTTCAGTTTCAGCAATAATGTTAAAGCACTGGCATCTTCTGCACATACTCTTAATATAAACATGTACACTTTTGTAATTTAAAAAAACTATTTATTAAAGCATTAACTCACCTAGAATCAGTGAATAAGTTATAAAATTACCAGTCGTGTCCTTAATTTACAATGGTTCACTTTCCGATTATTCAACTTCAGAGTATAGGTAAAGCAATAGGCATTCCATAGAAACTACTTCAGATCTTTCTTATGCTTGTGCTATGTAGTACAATGGGCTTTCTTGACACCAGGCAATGGCAGCATGTCACTGGTCCCAGGTAAATGGCACAAAAGTAAAGAGTGAATACTGTGCAGTATGTTGCGTTGCTAAGCTATGATGTTCTGTGAGTCATGTGTTCAATACACTTTCTACTCTCGATACTACTAACATAATTTATTAGAATGTCACCTCATGGTAAGTCAAAGAGCATCTATATGGAATTGCACCGAAATCTTGCTTTCCATCTAATTATACAGCTCTATCTTCCAAGCAACTAACTTACAGTTTTCTAGAAAACTGTCCAGACAGAAGGAGTTGAGGCTTTTGTTCCATGGCATGGTTTAAGCAGGAAGGTGCTGCTCCCTTTGGGTTATGCTAACCCTAGTGCCTTCCTTTCGGAAGACTCTTGGCTTGTGTTGTTACCACTTTTGATGTGGTGCCTATAGCAAGCTTTAGGACTAGTACTGAACTAAACAACTGGGCCCAAAGATCAGTTACTAATGCACACATCCAGAAGTTGTCATGGAATCCTGGGCATCAGAAGGGAGTCAGACTTTCCCTACTCAGCCACAACTGACAAAAACCAAGAAAAATAAAGCACTGTCTGTATATGAGAAACCAACCTGAGCAGGTATACACATGTGCAGGGGCAGGGGATAGGATGGGATGGGATGGGATGGGATGGGATGGGATGGGATGGGATGGGATGGGATGGGATGGGATGGGATGGGATGGGATGAGTCCATGGTGGAAAATATCACAGCTCAGTCCCAAAGCTGAGGTTGCCCTTTGCTAAAAAGAAAATTGGACTTTCTAAGTAAGGAAAGAGGGATCCTTGGCAGTGAACAGATCCGGTTGCTGCAGTCTTCTGTGAGCCTCCTTCCTGACAATTTTTGCTTCTTCCTGCTCTACCCCCTCCACCCTCCAGCCCATCTGCACATGGCTCTTGCAAGCTGTTGTTCTGTGCTGCTGTGCTCATTTGGTTGATCCGATGAACATATTCGTGCATAGATGCGTGTAAGTGTGGGTCTGTGCTTTGCGGTTGAGTCTACACATCAAGAATAGGTGCTAAGTTCAAGATGTAGGGTGTGTAAGTGTGTGAATGTAGAGGGTATCTGTTAGGTATGTGTATGCATAAGAGAGTGGGGATCTGGAACCTTCTATTAGCAATATCTCTGGAAAGACTGGTGGAGATCCTCAAAAATTGGATGGGACAATCTGGTACTCACCTCCATTTCTTCTTGTTCTTCTTTGAGAAAGAGATATGAAGTAAGGACTGTACATGTTCCCAGCATAGCCACAGTGACACGGGCCCTGGGTGAGACTCATGGCTCACGATAGAGCTAAGGGAGAAGAATCCCACCCTCTGAAAGGTGGGGCCTCTGGCAACCTCAGGAGCTCTGGCCCTGTCCATCAAAGAGCCCAACTCCAGGAAGTATTGTCTTCCCTCCACACTGATGTGCTTTCCCCGGTGAAGGACTAGGAACCAGCCATCTCTGCATTTAGATTACAGCCCAGTCCCTCTCAGGCTGACTGGTGCTAACATACGCTTAGTCCCTCTGGTTCAGTTTTCTCATCTATAAGACAATAATGGTACCTACCTCATAGGGCACAGGGGAGGACAAAATGAAAAGTACTTTGCAATGTCCAGCACACAAGAGGTAATCAATAACTGGTAAAAATGCTACCTCTGCTCCTGCCACAAATGATGACAGTGATGACAGTGATTCTGTTTGCTTCACACAAGAGTTCTATGAGCAAAAGTGCTGCCTTGTGTAGCTCTAAGGAGTACCATGCACCTAGCTTCTGTGCAAATGGTAAGCACTGGAGTCGTGCAGTGTGCAGCCTGCTTAACTGCACTTGCAGCCTGTGAACCAGTTAGCCTGTGACATTAGCAGGAAGCGACCCAGTTGGGAACAATCCAGATCTCCTGGCCTGTTACACTGTCTCTGGCCTCAACTGTCATATAGGACAAAAATGGAGGTAGGTATGATTGACTTCAATGAGTAAGGCAGAACTGGGGCTTTTTCTCTCTCACAGGCATTTGTTGAAGAGACAACTTGAGCTTTCCTCAGGGCACAGGGACGGGGCACCTCCTTGGCACACAGACACACAGTCCACCAAATGTCCACTGACCAGGAAATCAGAGATCCAGTGGGACACAGCAGGGTGCTGGTTGGGGGCAGGATGATGCAGAAAGCTGGACAGCTTTTTGGGGTGCGAGCATTGTCCCCCAGGAGGCCAGGGTGCATTCTGCTGGGCTGGGCTTTGTTCTGAGAGATCAGCCAGCCTGTCAGCTGAGGCTTTCTGACTAGCTGAAGCACTCAGCCTCTCCCGGATGACATCAGCCTTAAAGGAGGCTCTGTCCGTGCTGCACCCAGGGCAGTATGATGTGGCGAACACCCGCAGCCCTGGGCTCTGTGTGATGCCATGTCATTTGCAGGGATGATCACAGTAATCATGATGTCACAGATCCGTGAATTTCTGTGCAGTTTTCAGGAAGATTTTACCTTCCTTGCCTTACTTTTCAGTACAGCCCTGTACTTCGCCTTCAGTGCAGTGTGCTTTAGATGACAGGTCCGTGCTGAGCATGTTACATACACCATTGTGTAATTCTCACAACAAACCTGGGAGGTGGTTATTATGCATCTCTGTGTGCAGACAAGGACTTGTGTGGGAGACACGGCTTCCCATGATGATGTGGAAGACTTCAGTGTCAAGGTCAGGAGTTTTTGGCTCCCCGCTCCTGCTCACAATGTTTATACTTCACTTGTGGGTTACACAGGGCGGTAAATTATTACTCTGTTCTAAAGAAAGAAACCAAGGCCTAACAAATGTAAATAATAGCAGCCCTAGAACCCAGGGCCTTGCTAGCACTGGCTGGCCCAGAGGTCTGTGTAGTATATTTTAAATGTCTATTAGTACTTATGAATTTTACAGAATACTGGGTTTGGTTTCGCATCTTAGTACACACATATAACATGCCTTAATGATATCATGCATGGTCCCTGAAGAATTCATCTGCAGCATCTTCATAGGATGGGTGTCTTCCTACTTTATAGATGGAAAACCTGAGGTACAAGGAGGAAAGTCTGTCCAAACTCTTCTAAGAATGATAGGAGTATGGTTCCCCAGCATGCGGGAAGAAGTTCCAAGACCCGTTTTTGGAGCCGCCTCAGAAGCCTCAGCCCAGCTCACCCCCTGAGCTTTTTCTCTGTCCATCTGCTAGTGAAGGTAGCTCTGTGGTCACCCTCTTTCATTGGAATGCTATAAGCATTCCGGAGTAGGACAGGAGAGAGGCTACTTTTGAAATTGTACAACCTAATGGCCTTCCAAGGAGTCTCATTTTCAGGTGGTGGGCCACAGGCTGGCAGGTGGCAGGCTCTGCGTCACCAAAGAGAAAGAGCCATTGACTCTGGGCACTGATGCCAGTGCCTCCCTGCTGCTCCTTCTACCCTCCCTGCTGCAGAGGCATAGACATGGTGCCACTGCCCCACCGTGACTGAGAGAACCCAGGCAGCTGGGTGGCTCAGCGTGTCATCTTGCTGCCTTTGTTGAGAGATGGACACACAGGCCAATCGCACGTGATGGTGGCTCATCTATAAATTCACTGTAAAGGAGATGTCACACACACACACACACACACACACACACACACACACGCATACACACACACCCTAGCATGCAATCCTTTTATTGTCAGAAGAACTGTGTTGCTGTGAAATGAACCTTGATGTCGCTGAGTGATTGAAATGCACGGAGATAATTTCACTGTACCTACCTTGTTCAATGCCTCGCTTTCATGACACTGCAGTGTGATCTCGGCAAAGGGACTCTGACGTATGCTCAGGCTTTCAGAGGCTATTTCAGGATGAATGGACTGCTGAGCTAGCTTTTGTGGGTTCCTGTGAAATGAAATGAAGCTGGAAGCCTTAATTTCTGGGCTTTGTCTTCCTGTCTGGATACAAAGCCGGGAGGCTCTGGGAAGGGCTGGGTCAGAACCAAGTTTAAAGAGCCTGAGCTTGTTAGCCACACCGCTAAGGGCCGAGGAGGAGGGGCCTGGATGCCAGGCCTGGAAGGGTGATCTCAGAGATAAGCGCCCAGCACACAGAAGCTCAACAGTGGATGAGCTCAAGGACGGGCAGTGCCTGGGCTCCCACCACTTCCTGAGGCTGCTTTCCAGACCTCTGGGAAGGGTTTCCAGCAGGTAGAGTCGGAGCAAAGAGCTAGCCAGCAGAAGGACCTCAGCTAATCGAGGGACAGCCACTGAAGTCAGTAAAGGGTGATAGAGCAACACAAAGAACAATGCTAAACTCTCAAAGTTTTCCCGCCCACCACTCAGAGGGTCATGAAGGTAAAAGTTGGCCAAATAAGGTGAATGGGGAACCGGGAGCTTAGAGGGCCACTCTGTTGGTGGCCTCCATCGCAGTCTCACACTCATGGCTAGGCATTGTCACCGCTCCCTCGCTTGATGATCAGAGTAAACAAATTTCTAAGCTAGAGCTCGTGTGAGATAATTTGTTGACCCCCCAAGCCAGATGAGAAGGATTCATTGGATCATCAACACAGCCTCCATTCCACAGGGGCCTTGGGTGGATGAGTGGTGGACGATGGATTCCAAATACCAATTGTGAGCTCACAGGAGCAAACACCATCCACATGTGTTTCCTTCCACTATCTTTATTCTGCAAACCTTTCCCAGATGCTGGCCTGAGCCAGGCAATGTGAGACACTGGATGGTGCAGAGATAAATGAATCATATCTTCCTCCTGGCCTAGAAGAGCTCCTCCCTGGCCAGGGAGTAGATATAGATGTGAAAGATACTATAATGGGCTGGCCAAATAGCTTAGTGGATGAAAGCACCTACAAGCAGGTACAGGGGCCAGGGTCTCAATCCCCAGGCCTGCCTTGCCAGCCCCGCCCTGGGGCACCCTGAGAGGGCAATTGAGACTGGACATGGTGGCATAGGCCTATAATCTTAGCTCTTTGGAAAACTATAAACAGGCAGATCACTAAGAGTCTGATCCAATAGTGAGTGAGACCCTGAACACCCTGTAGACCCTGCCCTAAAATACAGAAAAATAAAATAAGTTACTATAATGCCAGAAAATAGTACCCTAAGATATTAAACATAGAATAGGGGACTGTAAGAGTAATGAGTGTCTACAGGAGAATCAGGGAAGTTTGTGCAGAAAATACTATTATTTAGGAATTCAACCATGGTTACTGTATTATATGATGCTATCATTCAAATTAGCTGTTCAGGTTACCATATGTAAACTGAAAAATTGTTTTTAAAAAGTTATAACAAGGGCCGACAATAGAGCTCAGTGGACTAAGTGCTTGCTTAGTTAAGCGCAGGGGCTAGGGTTCGATCCCTAGCTCCACAAGCTGTGCCAGCCCTGCCCCCTGAGCCGGCAATGGAGTCCAGGCATGGTAGAATCCCATGGGATTCTGCATGCCTAGAATCCCAGTATTAGGGAGGCAGAAATCAGAAAAATCACTATGAGCCTGGGCTGTGTAGTGAGACCCTGCACACACATACACACACAAAAAAAGTTACAAGAAATGAAAAAGAAGTAAAACTAAGATCAAAAAGAAAAAAATGTTAAGCGTTAACTCCTCTTTCAATAGACCAGCAGAAATCAGCAATACAATTATCCAAACTACCCTGCATGTAGACTTAGATACATCTTTTTCCCTTCTTTCTTTTGTCCATTTCCTCATCCCAGTTTTTCCTTGCTATTGAATCAGTACTCTAAAGTACCTTTCAGATTTTATTTATTCTTTCAGGTATATTTATACAATAGAGTAATACTCAGCTATGTAAAAAAGATAAATCTGAGGCTTTTATAGATAAATGGATGCAACTACAGGCTCTATTGGTCAGCGAAATAAATCTGACCTACCTGTGCAAGCATATTTTTGTCTGGCTGATATGAACCTGAAACAGGAAAGACTTTTGATCCAGCCTCAGGGAATAAATAGGAGCTAGTAAGGAAAAAACGAAAGAAAAATCTTCCTGAAGAAGCAACAGCATATGCAGTCTCAGAGGCAAGAAAGACAGAAGCACCAGGCAGAAGTCAGAAGGGCGCAGTAGTAGTAGCGCTCTTGTCCTGACACAGGTCGCCTAAAAGCAGAAATTTTACAGTCTTGGAATGATGCCCTTGAGTTTGCCCAGCTCTCACATATCTGATTCCATTTGATTCTTAGAACAGCCACTGGGCACCAGCCCCGTTCTACAGATGAGTGAGGAGCTTGAGTTCTCCCCAGCTCTGTAGCTCCAGCCCAGGTGAGAAGAGGAGGAAAGCAGCCGCCACCAGGTTTGGCCAGGAAGGTGAGGGCAAAGGTGGGAAGAGGGAGAGAAGAAAATTGGAGCAGACGAGTCAGCTCCACCAAGAGAACTCCCAACTATGGTCAGATAAAATCTATTAACTGTTTCCTCTTAGATCCCAGGAGTTGTAAACTAGACAAGGAACATGAAAATGTCCCTGTGCCTGCCTTCCAGCCTCCACCCACCCTGAAGAGTCCTCAGAGCCTGCATGGGAAGAGCTGGCCACCACCACAACATCCCGCCCACAGGGAGGACCCTGTGGCATTGCTCCGCATGTCCGTGGAGCTTGAAACCCTGGGAGTCACAGGTGGCCTCTCCTTCCTTCGTGTATACTGTAATCACAGCAATGGATTTTAACACCTCCTACATCCATCCACTCCTTTCCATTCCCTGCACTACTATAGTGCTTTACACCTACAAAAGGGTGTGTCTGCTTCCCCAGGGTTCCCTTGTCTCCCATCACAGGCCACTCCATGGACACCATGAGATCATTTGGTTTAAGGCAATGCTTTGGTCACTTTACCTACCCCCTCGACAACTGTCACAGAACAGCCTGAGCACTCCATGAGTGTGTGGAATAGTCCCCGGTGGGTCTGCTCCTCCTCTTCAATACAGCCTGAATCCCACCATCTGCAGTCAAGGCTTCCTACTCCTAGCTGCCAAGTACCTTTTTATCCTCATCTTCCACTACTTCCTCAAGATCCAGCTGCTGAGCAGTTACCTGGTCCAGAGTTCTGCACACCAGGCCTGGCATGGCATGGCCTCACCTGAGCATGCTCCTCCCCTCCCTTCTCCCATCTCCCCGAGGCAGAATCCCTCCCATTTTTCATTATGCTGCTAGCATGCCCCTCCTCCAAAGAGCTCTACCAAGCCATTCCAAAAGCGTGCATATCAGTGCAGGTAAAAGAAAAACAAGGTCACTTCAGTGCTTTGAAGGTCTATTTTATTATCTGCTAAAGAAATAGCAGTAACTATCAGCTCAAAAAAATTGCTGAGGGGCCAGGGAGATGGCTCAGTGGATAAGCACTTCCTTGGCAAGTGCAAGAGCCTGAGTTCAATCCCTGGTTCTGCCAAAAAAAAAAAAAAAAAAAAAAAAAAAAAAAAAAAAAAAAAAAAAAAAAAAAAAAAAAAAAAAAAAAAAAAAAAAAAAAAAAAAAAAAAAAATTGCTGAGGTTAAATGAGATGAGGGGTGTATAACAAATAATTATCTCTGATTTAACTATGGCAACTTTTATGCCCATGAAAAAGTATAATCATGGATACATTTATTCTCCTTGGTAAATTCTAGACCAGTTTTTTGTTCTTATTGTTTTGTTGGGTTTTTTTTTTTGTTTTTTTTTTTTTTTTTTTAATATTTTTAGGACAGAGTCTCACTGCATAGGTCAGATTCATAGTGATCCACCTGTTTATAGCCTCCCAAGTGCTGGGATTATAGGCACACACCACCACACCCAGTCTCAATTGCCATCTCAACATGCCCTGACAGGGCGGGCATGGCAGGCCCGGTGTCAAACTCCCAGCCCCTGTGTCTGCCTAAGCAGGTGCTTTACTCCTCTGAGCTATTTGGCCAGCCCTAGACCAGTTTTTTTGTTTTGTTTTGTTTTGTTTTTGTCAGAACCAGGGATTGAACTCAGGCCCTTGCACTTGTCAGGGCAGCTCTTATTTTACTGAGCCATCTCCGCAGCCCCTTAGATGAGTATTTTTTAACATAGAAAATATCATAAAAGTGACTAGTCCACAGTGGAGTATTCTGCACATGTAAATATAAACCAGATTTTACAAACTTACAACCTTAAAAGTAGGTAAAATATCTAGAATTTTAGAAGGATAATATATTAAATTAATAGCACCTAGGATATGTTAACTTAACCCCATTAGAAAAACAAACTTTACATGTTTCCTTTTATTCCTTGACTATGACTACTAGCAAAGTCTCAAGTGGAGATAGGGCTTGCATTCTGTTTCTCTTCCACGGCACTGCCCTAGAGAATTGAAACTTGTTGTTTCCATCTTTTAGGGCTCCAGGTGGGAACACTATCAGTATCTGTTGAATGAACTGAGACGTAAGCAGTCAACTCTTTTTCCATCCAGTCAGCAGTCTTGGGAAGGTTTGGTTGTGGCATTAAGGCTGTGTAAAAGTGCACCACACATCAGGTGCTGGCTATGGCGCAGTCTACATCTAGTGAGTCCATAAGACCACCTCTGCTGGCCCTCCCAGCCTCCAGGAGCCACCTGGCAGATATGCCTGCACTCCATCTTCTCCTGGCCTGGCTCTCTGGCACCCCTTCCTGTACCTAGTTAGATCTCATCTATTGAGACAGAAGAGACATGGTGACTTTTCACATCGAGACAGAGCTTCCTGGTGCGAGGCCAGCAGGAGCCTCTCAGCATCCCAAGATCACAGCTCTCACTGGTGAAGCAAGGTGCTGGCCCATGCTGTTGGCTCCTGCCTGGGAGGAGAAGTGAGGCGGACAGGAAATCTGGAGCCTTTCCTACTGGGCTCTAGGCATGAGGACACCTGTCTTCTCTGAGGCTCATGCTGAGCAGGAAGAGGAGCCAAAGGCACCGGGCATGGCTCAGAGCACTGGATGGACACAGGGCCAGCACTCCCTGCCTGGGCTGTCCTGTGGCACAATCCATGGACACGCCCATGCCCCACCCCACTGGCTTCTCTTCTTGCCTTTGGTTCCTCTTCTCATATGGTAGAGCCCTAGCCTGACACCTGACACCCCCAACAGGATAGCCTGAGCGGATACTCGTAGTTTGCCACCTAGGGACACAGGCCTGTATGCCACAGCCCCCTGCCCAGCTGCAACCAGGGTCCCACCATCCCTCCACCAGGATGGGCCATCAAGCCATCAGAGGATGCCCCACCTGGGGGTACCACGTGGTCCTGGTGCCTTGTCATCCCACAATAGCATTTGAAGAGATTATATATGACTTTTTAAAACAGAGTCTTAGCAAGCCGGAGAGAGGGCTTTGTCTCTCCTGAGTGTCATTTCTTCAGGATGTGTGTCAGAAGGATTCTGAAATCTTCAGAAACCCCTCATCTCTCTACTCGCAGAGAATGCAGTCGCAGTTCGGCGCAGCAAAACCTGCTGATAGACAGATGGAATGGTGTAATTATACGCAGGAGGGAGAGAGGGAGCGTTTGCTGAAATTATTAGTGTGGGCAGACAATTAGAGGCTTTTCCAGAAGATTACACTTTTCCCTCCCATCTGCGCTCCATTTAGGAGTTTTTACATTCACAATGCTATTTCCTCCTCAGCTGTGCCATTTGCCATTTTGCCCAAATTATTATTGTGCTTGACTTCGCGTTTGTCCGGACTTCGCCAGCCTTGCAGTCTTCTCTGCTTGGCGCTTGCTCTCGTCTCTCTGCAAGCCTTCCGCCTCTCCCTGCTCGTCACTTCCCATCTCTTCTTTTGCCACCCTCTCTTCCTCCCACTTGCCCAACAAAGATTCTCAGATGCCTGTCAAGTATGCCTGCAGCCCAGCGTGGTGGTGCACACCTGTGATCTCAGTGAATCTCAGGCTCTGCCTCTGCAAGTCAGCAAGACCTTATCCCAAAATAAAACAAAAGATAAAATAAAAAGGACTGAGAGTGTAGGGAGAGGGCCTGGGCTCAATCCTCAGTACTGCAAAAATGTTTTAAAAAATGAAAAAGTATGGCTGCTTGTCTGCAGCTGGAGTAGGTGGTGCAGGAAAGGGAAGAGGTCAGTGCGCCTGGGACCACTCAGAGGCCATGGGAGGTGCTGGGCCCCCGACTAGACCAGATTTGTTTCAATTATGTCATAATTTTTGTCATTTTAATTTTTGGTTAACAGGTAATAATTGTGCTATTTTTGGTTGGGGTATGAACTGCACAGTACTGTCCATAGAGTGTGCTGAGCCAATCAGGATAATTAGCATTTCCCTCATCATTTCTGCGTCTTGGGACCCTCCTTCATAAAATGTGTAAGTTTCTGCGTGCTGTAGTTGCCCCCTGTGCTACATTCCATCTACTGAGCTGTGTTTTAATACCCACTCAAAAGCCAGGATGTGGAGTGGGAGGAAAGAGATGAGCATTCTCTTTTCATCTAGTTTTACTTGTGTTCAGGTTACCAGATTGGCCTGACTCTTCTGACACGGGCCAATCTAAAGCTTTCAGTCCTCGGGCCTCGCTCATAATTACTGTGCACTTGTTCAGCAAAGTCGGCGAGCATCGTCATGTCCCCTGGTGGTATTTAACACTGGAAAGGGAGAGGGCACCAGCACTCACAGAATGTCTGCCCTGCCTCGGGACCTGCACAAGAGGCTTGGACAAGTAGGAGTTAGTGTCCTCATACTGGGCAAAAGGAAACACAAGTCTGGGGAGACCACACTGCTTGTCCAAGTCAGAGACAGCGCCAGACTCCGATCCTGCTCTGCTCAGCTGGCTGGCAAACCAAAGCAGTGTTATGTTCAGAATCCCATGGGGATAGGACATCCCCTCTGTAGGAAATAAGAGACAGACTCTTTCCTGAAGGCCTGTCACTGCTTAAAAAAGCACATGAACAATGAATCAAAGTAGGAATTGAGGACAACCTGAGACCTGGTAAACCGACACCTGGGACTTGGAGCAAGAGGAGGAAGGGACAATCATAGTCCATTTTCTTCTGTTACAGCAAATATCTGACTCTGGGTAGTTTATGAGAAACCGAGTTTGCTTGGCTCACGGAGGCTGGGAAGCAGAATGCCTGGGCTAGCCTCTATCTACCTCCTGGCCAGGGCCTTTGTACTATATTATAACTTGGTGGAGAGCATGACATGGTGAGTCAGAGTAGCGCACAAGCTCTCCTCCTCTTGGAAAGCCACTGATGCTATTCTTCAGACGCAACCTCTGACCTCATGTAAGCCTGATTCCCACCCAAAGTCTTCCTCCAAATGTCATTGACTTATGACTTTTAGAGTTAAATTTCCAACACAGGAATAGTGTGGGACACGGTGAAACCAGAGCAGTGCTAGGAAGTCATTCTCCAAGAGTCTATGGGGAGCATGCTCCAGCAAGGAAGAGCAAGAGTATTCCAGGCAGAGAGAGCAGGGGAGAAATTCTGAACAAGGGAGCAGCAAGTGTGTAGAGGGAGACATTTAGGGAAGGAGCTGGAGCTTACTGATACACTTTGTTCTAGCCCTTCTACCCCTATCAGATCTTTCAGGGAAGCCCTTACATAGTCCCTTTAATTCAGATGAAGAAAGTAAGACTCAGGAAGGAAAAGTAATTTGGCTAGAGATCAAGCAGTCCCTTGGGGCTAGGGACTGATCCCTAGTTAGTCTCACTCCTTACCCGAGCTCATGTCCATGGTTCAGAGAGAGCTGTCCTGTACTAACACTGGGAAGGATAAGTGGCCAAGGTGGCACATGTGCAGGAGGGTGGTGTGGTTCTGGGGTGAGAACAGAAGCCTCATGCCAGCTTCCAAAGACTTGGGGACCATGCAGTGGGTGTGGGCTCTCCAGACGATGAGGGACACTGAGGACTTTAAGATGTGTTATTCAGTGCCTGGCACTCACATGGCAGGAGTAAGCACCATCCTGGAACTCAGGAGGTGGGTGGGAAGGCAGGTCCAGAAGTCTGGGCAAAAAGCGATGCTCCTCATTTAAATCTGAAGAAGCTTGGGGGAAGATTTCATCCCTGATTGGAGGTTGGAAATGAGGGAACAGCAGGAGCGAAGTTGCCTCAGAAGTTAAGGCCTCAGAAATGGACAGATGGTGCTGCCATTAACCACAGTAGAGCACCAGAGAGGAGGAGGAGGAGGTCCTTGTAGGGAGCTGGGTGAGTTAAGTAAGAAGGAACCTGAGGCCTCAAGGCTCTTTCAGCCACACGCAGTGTCCAGGAATTGGAGTTGTTGTCATGCATTTGAGACAATTTCACTTCTTCGTCATCTAAAAGAAAACCTTCCCAGGATGTGGCTCTGAGCTTCTCCCTGCTCCCATCTCCAAGGAGAAGGAGAATTCTCCAGGACAGCAAGTTCACCCTTGCTGACTCCTTTCCCCTCTCACATCTCTGTCCAGCTCCCCCTTGCCATGTGGCAGAGCCCCAGGGACTCCAGAACCCACATAGAAAGCCACCTGAGACATGCAGAGAGGCAGGAGGCCCATCGTGAGGGACCTGTCTGGGCCCTATCCACTGGAGCAGCGGTCAACACAGCTGACTCATAAAGCCTCTGGGTCGGCAGAGCCTCAGTCTGAGCCTGGAGAGCAATGGTGAGAAAGACCGGGCACAGGAGGTAGAGCCTTGGGAAATGCAGGAGGGACTGATGCCGACTGTACCTACCAATGCAATGCCAGGGCTGCCTGACTTGAGGTTTTTTCAAAAAGCTCATCTCAGTGAGTTTGAGGACACCGTGAAATGTTACATTAAAATAATGGGAAAACACTGGGCCCGGGATCAGGAAATATGATTGTCACTCCAACTCAGACACTCATTTCTCCATGTTGGATAAGTCACTTCCTTTCCCCAAGGCTAAGATAACTGCTCTAACACTTTACACATGGTGCTTTCTTTCTCTGGTCACACCAATGAGAGATCTCCAGAAATACCCATCAGTTGGAATGGGGGTTGGCAAGCTTCTGTAAGAAGCCAGATGGTGAATAGCTTGGGTGTTGGGGGCTGTGAGTTCTCCATCACCATTCAGCTGTGCCACAGTGCACAAACACACAAGCACGCCGGTGCCCCTGTGCAGTGCTACCAATGCAATGCCAGGGCTTCCCTGCACAGAGGCCAGACCTGGACAGCATTCACCAGCCCTAGTGCGGGACAGTCTGGGCACTGAAACTGGCACCTAATTTTCCAATCAAAGCAAAGGTATGGGGAGAATGGCTGCTTGGGCCTCTGTCAGCCCCAAGTGGGGCAGGGAGGCTGCTGGAAGAGGGGTGAGCACGTGAGCACAGATCAAGAAGACAAGGCCATGGCATTTATTCACCACACCACCCTCCTGTGGGTCTCTGGAAGAGATACTTACAATTACAGTGTAAGAGATACTTACATTGTGTAAGTATCTGTTTTATATTTAGTGTCTTTCACAAATACAGTAAGTCTTCACCATTGCCATTACTTTATTTATTATTTGACATATTTAGAACAGGGCCTCACTACACAGCTCAAGCTTATAGTGATCCTCCTGTTTTCAGCCTCCCCTGCTCTGGGATTACAGGCTTGTGCCACCACGTCCGCTCTGTCTCTATGGCCAGCTCAGTGTGCCTGGGGGCGGGGCCCACAGGGTGTTTGGTGTGGGGCGATTGAACCCTGTTCCCTGCGCTTGTCTAAGTGGGCACTTAGCCCACTGAGCTATCTCACTGGCCCTCATTACTAGTATTATTAATACTGGAGTATATTGGATTATTTTGCTGAACTCACGCAACTACAGTATTTAAATAGCAATGGAATACCCATCTCTGACAAAACTAAACCAAAAAAAAAGGGGTCTAAAAATGAAGGACCAAGCCAGGCGTGGTGGCGCAGGCCTGTAATCCCAGCACTCAGGAGGCTGAGGCAGGAGGATTGTTGTGAGTTCGAGACCAGCCTGAGCTACAAAGTGAGCTTAGGCCAGCCTGAACTGCATAGTGAGACCCTGTCTCAAAAAGACAAAAAAAAATAAAATAAAATAAAAAATAAAAATGAAGGACCATTTTGTATCTTACATACAAAATCATTAGGATAGATATACAGCTACTTTCTCTTAATTCAATGAGAAGAAAGATTTATACTAATAGTATTTGGACAGGATATCATGTCTGCATCTAGTACTATGAATAACCTCTACAAAAACAACAATATGCAATGTATTAACTGTTTAACTGTCCTACTAACCAGTTTTGAAACTGTCTCATTGCTATTTGTTTCTCAATAAAATTAATAAAAATTTAAAAATAACCTTTTATTAATAACCACTTCCACAGATTCCTTTTCTTTTAAGTGATTCATAGAAGTTAGGGAGCTGCCCTGAGCTCTGGTTAAAGCAGAGCAAAATTAAACCGTAAGAGGCTTCATGTGGTGCACCAGCGTCCCTCGGTCCGAAAGGTTCTGTCCGGCCAGCACCCCACAGCTGTTCTTCCAGCAGCCTCCCTGCCCCACTCGGGGATGACAGAGGCCCACGCAGCCATTCTCCACACTTTCCTTGCTTCCTCTGCAGTATTTTCCTTCCCTACTTTTAAATGTCATGGAGCGTGATGCTGACACAATCAGACAGAATCCCCAGTCAGACAGCCCCCAGCCAGGGGAGACACAACTCCAGCACATGCCTGCTAGGATACAATGGAAAAGTGCAATTCACTTTAAATAGATTCCCATAAATAAGCAATAAAACAGGAGCAGCCATTTGCAGTGAGCGTTTCCAAGGTTTGATGAGCGAGGGGTTCGGACTGGAGGGAAAACAAAGAGCCTTTTTCATTATTTCCCCATCCCTGCAATTTTCTTTTACTGCCTGACGACTTTGAAGGGAAAAAAACGAGTGTGACTCCCTTTGGGATGCAGCCTATGCTCCCTTTGCCTGCCACAACGCACCAAATTCCACTTCCAAATTGCCCAAAAGTTACTCTGTGAGGGGAGCCTCTTCTCTCCACCTCTTTGACCTGTGGCTGCCTTCACCCGCCCCCTCCCTCCACAACCTGGCTGTCCTTAATTTTCCAGCATCCCGGAAGTCAAGGTGGGCACACCAGACAGGGATAGCATCCGGGGCAGGCTCCAGGGGTAAGAGGCTAAGCCCAAAGCTCGCTGAGTTTCAGGAAGGCAGATCCAGATGTTGGGTTGGGTGAGGGGCAGCCTGGGCCCGAGTATGGTCAGAAATGCCTCGGTTACTTTTTCTCACTTTTCTCTAATGTCAGCTGCTAGATGGCCCTTAGGAGATGGCCTTGGTCCCTAGGATACGGCCTTCCCCCA
>PVKA01043540.1:0-16701 GCA_004027165.1 Ctenomys sociabilis
AATGCAAATAAAAACAACACTGAGATACCATCTCACTCCAGAAAGAATGGCTATCATAAGGAAATCAACCAACAACAAATGTTGGAGAGGTTGTGGGGAAAAGGGAACACTTCTCCACTGCTGGTGGGAATGTAGACTGGTACAACCATTGTGGAGGTCAGTATGGAGACTCCTCAAAAGAAGAGGACTAGAAATCCCACTCAAGCCAGCTATCCCCCTACTGGGAATTTTCCCAAAGGATTTGGATACACTGTATCATAGAGATATATGTATACCTATATATATATTTCTGTCGGTTAAGTGAAAGGGGAAGTTTGCTGCTGATGGTGTCTGGATGGGATATCACATCTGCATCTTTTACTATGGCTGACTACTGCAAGGACAACAATATACAGTGTACTGATTATTGTGGTTATCCTACTGGCCTGTTTTGAGGCTGAGTACTACTTCTTTCTCAATAAAATTAATAAAGAGAAACAAAATTAATCAATATTCTATATAAAGGAATATACTTTTAACTCAAAAGGAAATTCATAGGATAAGACTCAAAGGATGGAAAACAAGAATACCATGTGGCAGGAACACAGAAAAAATCAGGAGTGGCTATATTTTTCACTGACAATGTAAACTTCAAGAATGATCAAGTGAGATCAGCAAAGTCACTGCATATTTATTGTGGAAATACTTCAAGAGGAAGATACAACAATTATAAATTTGTGTGTACCAAATATGAGAGCACCCAACTATAAAAGTCAAAATTTAAAGGACATGAAAAATCAAACAACTAATAACATAATCATAATGGGGCACCTTAACAATTCATCATCTCAAAGAAATAGTTCAGCTAGACCAAAAAACAACAACAACAACAACAACAAAAAATAGAAATGGTGTCACAAAACTGAATCAAACTTTTGAACAAAGAGATTTAGTAGAGATTTACGGAAAGTTCACCCTAAGAACACCTGAATAAATACTCTTTTCAAAAGTATATGGAAGGTTCTTTACAACATACCATGCACTTGTCCATAGAACATGTGTAAATAAAGGCAAAACAACTTAATTTATGCCATGTGTATTATCTGACCACAATGCAATGAAGTTAGAAACTAATTATGAGTAAGAATAAAAATGACATAAGCACATTGAAATTAACACCCTGTTCAGCAAGCAATAGGTCACAGTTTAAACTAAAGAAGAAAGTGAAGAGTACCCTGCAGTCCCAGGTCCCAGCCCAGTGCAGCTCGGCCAGTGAGTGAGGGCTCCAGGCCTGCCACATGGGAGAGGCAGTTCCCAGTGGTCCCAGGTCCCACATTGCGGCCCAAGTCCCAGGACAGCTGGGCCTGTGAGTGACAGTCCCAGAAGTCAGTGTTATACAAAATGACAAAGACAAGGAGAAAAATGCAATCTCAGGCCTCAAGTTCACAAATAAGTGCAGAGGACACTAGCTCAGCTGAAATGAATGAATTAACAGATATGGAAGCAAAGGAACAAGACCGGAAAGGTATAGAAGAACTCAGAGAAGTAATTCCTGAAATAAAAGAAAAATATATATATATGAATACATAGCATCTGAAATAAAGAACAAGATGCAAAATTATCAGAGACAAAACCAATGTTCACACAGAACAAGTGCAGAGAGCACTGTTCCAGATGAAATGAATGAATTAACAGCGTCTGAAGCAAAGAAACAATATCAGAAATGTCAAGAGGAACTCAAAGCAGAAATACTTTCTGAAATCAAAACAGAATTCTTTGAAAAAAAAGAATTATTTGAAATCATAGCATCTAAAACACAGAAACAAGTCAGGAAATATACAGAGGAAATCCAACTTTGAAGAAACACTGCAGAACAGGAATTAATAACTACCTCTAAAGAAGATATGGATAAAAATTAGAGGAGATCAGAAATATGACGAATTCTTTGAATGACCAATACAGAAATGAAATAGAATTCATGAAACAGAGTCAAACAGGAGAGAAAATTAAACACAGGATACAAAGGAGTAAAAAACAGCAGGTAAATATCATGACAAACATAAGGCAACATATTTCAACTATAACCATCAATGTAAGTGGACTCAATTCACCAATTATGAGAAAAAACTGGCACAGTGGGTTAAGAAACAATATCCAACAATATGCTGTATACAAGAAACACACTTAACTCAAAAAGACATTCATAGTCTCAAAGTCAAAGCATGGAAACAATACTACATGCCCCAGCACCTCAGAAAAATACAGGAGTAGCAATTATGTTCTCAGACAGTCTCAATTTCAAACCAAGAAGTATCAAACAAAACAAATAAGGCCACTATACATTGGTCAGGGTAAAAATTCAAGAGCAAGAAGTAACACTCATAAATACCTATGTACCAAACGCAGGAGCACCCAGCTATGTAAGACAAATCTTAAGAGGAATGAAAAACTTGAGTAAAAACACAATCTTAACAGGAGACCTCAACACCCCCTTATCTCAAAAAGATAGATCAACCAGAGAAAATGTTAGCAAGGAAGGAGCAGAACTGAACCAAAGCTTGGAACAAATGGACCTAGTGGACATATACAGAGTTTTCCACCCAACCACAGCTGAATACACATTTTGTCAACTGTACATGGGTCATTTTCCAAAATAGACCACATAATAGTCCGGACATCATGTATAAGTATATGCAAAAAAACAAAAACTGCCCATGCATATTATCTTACCACAGTGGAATGAAACTGGATCTAAATGCCAGAAAACCCCAGAAAATCCCGCTAAATTCATGGAAATTAAATAAAACCCTAATCATCAATGAATGGATCACAGAAGAAATTAAACAAGAAATCTTACAATATCAACAATTCATTTTAAATTGAAGCACAACTTTCTGGAATTTATGGGATGCAATGAAAGCAGTTCTTAGAGGGAAAATCATAGCTATGAACTCACACATTAAGAAAACAGAATGGGAACAAATAAACACCCTAATGTTGCACCTCCGACAACTAGAAAAAGAAGAGCAAACGAAAACCAGAGCACAAAGACAGGAAGAACTGATAAAGATTAGAGCAGAAATTAATTGTATTGAGATGAAGAAAACACTTCGAAGAATCCACAAATCAAAAAGTTGACTCTTTGAAAGACTAAATAAAGTTGATAAGCCTCTAGCCAACCTCATCAAAAAGAGGAAAGAAAAAAAAATGCAAGTACATGAAATAAAAGGTGAAATCACCAGAGACCCAGCACAAATTCAGAAGATTAGAAATAGTTATTTTGAGAATATTTACATTCACAGAGTAGAAGACACAGAAGAAATGGACAGATTCCTCGAAAGGTACAAATTACCAAAAATTGAACCAAGAAGATATAACAACTCTCAATAAGCCAATAACAGCCAACAAAATATGAACATAATAAAATGCCTACAGACAAAGAAAACTCCAGGTCCTGATACATATACAGCTAAATTCTTCAAGAAATTTATAGAAGATATAATCGCTACGCTTCTCAAAATCTTCTATGAAAGTGAAAAGGAAGCATTCCTCCCAAAATCATTTCTGGAGGCAAGTATTATACTGATTCCAAAACCAGGGAATGACACAAACAAAAAGGAGAAGGACAGTCTAATCCCTCACTAACATAGACACAAAAATACTCAGCAATATCCTAGCAAATAGATTACATCAAATCATCAAGATCATACAACTTGAAGAGGTAGGATTCATCTCAGGGATGCAAGCATGGTTCAATATTCAAAAACTATAAAAGTAATACACTATATTAATAGACTGAAATCTAAAAGCCACATGATCATCTCAATGGATGCAGAGAAAGCTTTTGATAAAGTTCAACACTCATTAATGTTCAAGGTCCTACAGGTAATTTGAATAGATCGACTCTACCTTAACATGATAAAAGCCATCTACAACAACCCAAAAGCCAATATAATCCTGAATGGGGAAAAACTGAAATCTCTTACTCTTAAATCAGGTAGAAGACAAGAATGTCCTCTGTCACCCCTCCTATTCAATATAGTCTTGGAATCATTAGCAACAGCCATTAGAAAAGAGGGAGAAATAAAGGGAATAAGAATAGGTAAAGAAGAAGTTAAATTGCACTATTTGCAGATGACATGACACTTTTCTTGGAAGACCCTGAAAATTCCACCAAGAAACTACTAGAAGTGATACAGAAATTCAGTAGCATAGCAGGATACAAAGTCTGTATTCAAAAGTCAATAGCATTCCTCTAAACAGATAACAAGCACACTGAAAGGGAAACAATAGAAACAATACCTTTTACAATAGCACTGTGGAAAATGAAATACTTTGGAATTCACTTAACCAAGGATGTCAAAGATTTTTCACAGAAAATTAAAACACCATAAGAAAGGAGATTATAGAGGATTTCAGAAAACGGAAAGGTATTCCATGTTCCTGGATAGAAAGAACAAACAGCATGAAGATGGCCATACTCCAAAAATTGCTGTACAGATTTAATGCAATCCCTATCAAAGTGCCACCATCATACCTCCCAGACCTAGAGAAATTATTCCTAAAATTTATTTGGGACCAGAAGAGACCTAGAATAGCAAAGGCAATCTTGGCCCATAAAAACAAGGCAGGAGGCTTCAAAATTTCTGACTTGAAATTATACCACAAAACCACTGTGATAAAATCAACATGGTAGTTGCAACGAAATAGACCTGAGGATCAATGGAATAGATTAGAAGATGCAGACGCATCTACAATCACACTCAACCATCTGATCTTCGATAAAGGGATCAAACAAGCTTACTGAAAGAAAGATAGAATCTTTAATATATGGTGCTTGAAAACATGGCTTTCTACATGCTGAAAACTTAAACTTGACCCAGCTCTGTTACCATAAAAAAGGCTAAAGTCAAAATGGATTAAAGATCCAAACATTGAAACAGAAACTCTCAATCTCCTGGAAGAGAAAGTAGGAGGAACTCTTGCAGACATAGGGGTAGGTAAAGAGTTCAAGAACAAACATATATTTGCGTGGGAAATACTTGAAAGAATCAAAATCTTGGATCAACTCTTCTTGAGGAGTTTCTTCATGTCAAAAGAAATTCTCAACGATGTGGAAAGAGAACCCACAATTTTGAAAATTTCCAAACTGATAAGCAATCCGACAAACATCTGCTATCTAGAATAAATAACGCAGGTATAACAGGGCCCTGAAATTTAAAGACCCAATTCAGAAATGGGCATCTTAGATGAATACACTCTTCTCAGAGGACTAAATTAAAGAAGTAAATAACTATACGAAAAAATGCTCCACATCGCTGGAGCAAAAATAGCCATTTTTGAAGTGCAAATAAAAACAACAGTGCAATAGGATCTCAGTCCAGAAAGAATGGCTATCATAAGGAAATCAACCAACAACAAATGTTGCAGAGGTTGTGGGGGAAAGTCAACACTTCGTCACTGCTGGTGGGAATGTAGACTGGTACAACCGTTGTGGAGATCAGTGTCGAGACTCATCAAAAGAGGACTAGAAATTTCATTCATGTTGGCTATCCCACTACTGGGAATTTTCCCAGAGGAACTGAAAACATTATATCATAGTGATATATGTGCACCTATGTTTATAGCAGCACAATTTGTTATAGCAAAATCTTGGAAACAACCAAGATGTCCATCACATGAGGAATGGTTGAAAAAAATATGATATTTATGTATAATGGAGTGTTATTCAGCTATAACGAATGATAATTTGTTGAAAGTCTCTTATTGCTATGTGTACTTCAATTAAATAAATAAATAAATACATAAAATAGAGGTATTAAATGTATATAAAACTTTTCCTGTTTCTGTATTTGACCTACTCTTGTTTTTCAGAATCTATTGTGTTATTGTGTTTTTAACATTGATTTATGGATGCTCTGTGCACATTATGTGTATAAATCGTATTTTTTTCAGTTTTCTTCCTTATTATTTTGTTTATAATTTTTAAAGCTAGGTAGAATTATACATTTCTAATGCTTTATTATATGTTAATTTCTTGTGTGTTTTGATTTGTACTAATAAAGGCCTTTTGCTTGCTGAAGGTAAAAAGAGATATAAGTTAAAACAATGCTGAAATACCATCATAAGCTATAAAGAATGGTTACTATCAAGCAGTCAATTAATACCAAATTCTGGAGAGGCTTTGGAGAAAAAAGAACCCTTCTTCACTATTGGTGGGAGTGCAGACAGATACAGCCATTATGTAAATCAGTGTGGAGATTCCTCAGAAAGCTAGGATATGTTTAAGCCAGCAATTACTCTCTTATGCATTTTTCAAAAAAAAAAAAAAACTGAAATCATTATACAACATTGATATATATTCACCCATGTTTATAGCAGTGCTATTTTTCATACCTAAATCTTGGAAAAATCCCAAATGCCTATCAACTGAGGAATGGATTTAAAAAAGGTGGAATTTTTACACAATGAAGTATTGCTCAGCAATAGAAAGAGATATAAGTGAAGATTTTGTAGATAAATGGGTACACCTAGAGGCTGTATTGGTAAGTGAAACAAATCAGACCTGTATGTTTAAACATCATATTGTCTCACTATTGTGAGAACCTGAAAGAGTAAATACAAGCTGAAAAGTACAGTGTACATACTTCATGTTTATACTGTGAAAGGGAAAGAATCCGTTTAATGGGAAGGAAAAACTAGGGTGAAGTAAAGGACAGAAGAAAGAAGCAAATCTGCAGGATAGTATGGATAATTGCTAATTTCTGTTTGTCTCCTAAACAGAAGAGTTAATGATTTTTTTTTGGTCTTTTTATTTTTCTTTTCCTTTCTCATTCCTTATAATTTTTTAAAACCAAAATGGCAGCTTTATATGTGATTACCAAAACAACTGTTTTGAAAGTCTGTAGCATATTGTTATTCTGTTTCTGCTTTTTTTCTATTTGTTTTTGCTTTTTGAATTTTTATTTTTTAATGTATTTGGCACAGGGTCTAGCTATGTCGCTCAGGCACATGGTGATCCTCCTGTTTTTAGCCTTCCCAGCACTGAGATTACAGGTATGTGCCACCATGCCTGAACTCAGTTGCTGGCTTAGTATGCCGATGGATGTGGCCTGTTCAACATGTGGTGCTGGTGATGTAAGTTGATGGTCCCTGATCTTGCCTAAGCAACCATATCACCAGTCCTTGGTTTTGTTTTTGCTTTTACTCTTTAAAATAAAATAAAACCAATTTTTTTTTGTATTGAGAAAAAATTGACCTTTATTTTAAGTTTTGCATTTCCTTAAAAGTGAAAACACTGTCGAACAATTTTTAGCCACTATAGGAAATCACAATGATTGGGAAAGTAAATTCCATCTTCTCATCTGCTGAACCAAACTATTTGGCCACTTAGTGAATTTAACTTGAATATTTTGAAATTTATAAACTATCTTCTATTAATTGTACAAAATATTCATTTAGTAAAAAAACTTCTTTCAAAGACAAAAGATTTTAATCATTACACCCATCTCACAACACTCACATGAAAACAAAACACAAGAGGAGAAAAAGTCAAATGATAGTGGAGAATAGTTGTTGTGAGCCATGTGATTTACTGATTTACTCTTTCTTTTTTTTGTATTTTTCGGGAAGGGTCTACAGAATGTTCAGGATCTCACTGCTAGATCAGTTCCATCTGTTTGCAGCCTCCCAAGAGCTGGGATTACAGGCGTATGCCATCACACCCAGTCTCAATTGCTGCCTCAGTGCACTCTGGGGATGGGGCCTGCACAGGTAGGCGCTCGGATCAAACCCCTGGCCCCTGCACCTGCTTGCCGACATTTTAATCTGATGAGCTTTCTATCTCGTTCTTGAAAGTGGCTGTGGGAACTCTTCCACCAGGAGTCGGGGAACTCCATCTCCTCCACACTAGATTCTGTGCTTTCCTCTGTGTCTTTCTTTCTCTTCTTTTTAAACTTCTGTTCTCAAAAACACTGAGGTCCAGCTTGCTGTTATCCTTATTTCCTATAGCATTCAGTCCTTGCAAAGGAATATAAGAGAACTTCTGATAAAGAGGCTTTTCAGTGTAGTCCAGTAATTTCAGAGCTTCCATGTATTTAGCATTTTCCCCTGGCTTGTTTTCTCAGGAAAAAATTTTTCCATCAAAATTGCAATATTGTCTCTGTATCTAATTTTGCAACCTCTAACATAGTTTGGATCCTGCAATTTATCTTCCACAGGAAGATTGCTACTAACCCACTGGATCATGCAATTACCAAGAATTTCCAAGTCACCATGTCTTCATGGGGCCACCCCATGCTGTTCGTCAATACTGGTGAATTCAATAGTAGCATCATGACTTCTCTTGGGATTTTCTTTATATTCTCTATGAACTACATCCAAGCAAGTTCAATAAGCAAGTCAACAATTTACCAAACATGCCTGGTTCTTATAGCTCAGAAGAAGATTCGAGGCCTTGACATCTCCATGCATGTACTTACACTCATGGATGTACTCCACGGTATCCAGAACTCTTAAGCGCAGCAGCAAGACTGCTTTCTGATAAAACCTTTAGGTATTTGCTTCATATATCTTCTGAAGGTCACTCTCAAAGTGATCTATTATCAGAAACCTGTAATTTTTCCCATTCTTGTCATGCAGTCCAGATCCCCAATAATTAGGAATAAGAAGGTACTTCAGTTTATGGGTAGAAATCCACTTTTTTACACTTTTATAACACAATGCATCACTGCCTATTTTACAGAAATTATATCAGCCGCAGATCTGTCACCCAGTGCAAACTTCCCACCATTCTTTTCCACTTACAACAGTAAAACCAAATTTAATACAAAAAAAAATTTGATTCATTGAGTGATGAAAGAAAATTTATAAATGCATAGCCAACATCATCAAAAAGAAAAAAAAAAGTCCTTTCAAATTCAATCCATATGGAATTAAATTATGAAATTACTACAGATACTGGAGAAATTCAGATCATCAGTACCTACTTTGAAAATCCTTACACTCCTAGGATGGAAAACAGAGCAAATGGACAGACACACATAAATTTACCAAAATTGAATTAAGAAAACATAAAACGTCTTCATGACCCTATATTAGTCACTGAATTTTAAAATGTAGATGCCCATCACCTGAGGAATGGATGAAAAAGATGTGGTATTTCTATACAATGGAGTATTACTCAGTATTATACAGAATGATAAACTTGAAGCATTTATATTGAAGTGGATGCCACTTGAACATGTACTCATAAGTGAAATAAACCATTCACACGTGTGTAAATATCGTATAGTCTCCCTAGTATAATAACACAAAAGAAGAATTACAAATAGAAAGGAACAACACACTTAAAAAAGAAACAGAAACTTGAAGACTAGACAATGAAGAGAGCTAGGAAACATGACAGAAGAAAAGCCATACAGGTATATGTACAAGATGGGCAAGGCAATGATCTTCAGAATCTTCACAAGATTTTTGAATCTTGCAGTTATTTAGAAGGATTCTCACCCTGACTAACTATACATGCTGATACCTGTGAACTAAGCAACTGCACTGAAGATGACAATTTGTAATAGTATGTTAAGGCTGGGAGTGCCTCTCTTTGGGGTCTTCTGAATAGGTGCTGCTTGTCATGACATGCCGGTTACTGCCGAGCTGTCTCTCAGGTAGATGTTTGTTTAAAAAGGAGGGGAATGATGAATGAAGGCAGGAAAGAGGAATAGGAGTAATGCAGGACTGTCCTGCTGCAATGTTGTATATGGTTAGTTTTTTTTTTTTTAGGTAAAAACTTTAGTAGATAGAAAAGCTTCTGTCGGAGAGGGGCAGAAAGGGGGCCTGAGCTGGTTGCCACTATGGTTAGATTTCTAAACTAATGTGTAAGCATATATAATTATTTATTCCTATTTTAAAAACATATTTTAATATTTAAATTTTTACATTATATTTTGTAGGGACTTAAAGTTTAACATATCAATACTTGATGAAAAGTACCTGTTCCATGTTAAGCCTAAGATGCTTAATATTGAGACATACTAAGGTTAAACTCAGCACCAGAGGTTGTACAGTAATAACAATAAGCTTCTCCACTGGAAGGTTAACAACATGAGTTTGCAGACCTAAAATTAGAGAGAAAAGAGTCACAAGGACAGCCAATATTTTGGCTCTAGACTTTCAAGGTCAATTAAGACTCAGGATATAGGAGAACCTGTACTGTAGTATCATGCAACTCAGTTGTGTCCCAAATTTTCCTTTATTTAAATATATTTTTTATTTTATTGAAGTACAAATATCAAACGGATAGTTTCAAGACACCTCAACAAGACAGATTTGATAAATTTATATATTGCAAACTGTTTTCATAATGTGCTGATATCATACAAGGTGCATACATGATATTATATTTACAGATATTATTTTAGCAGATGTCTCTTATCAGTAAATTGAGTGCAGATGCTTACTTATCTTATTTTTTATACCTGAATTATATCAAAAATCCAATAATTATTTTCCTAGTGGATGACCATAGTACTAGAAGCCGACGTAATATCCTGTCCAACCACCATTAGTGCAAATATTGCCTCTCATAGGATTATGTAGAGGCACAGCGTTATCTATCCCAACTGAATCATCTACATACACACATCAAGATTTTCGCCTTCTACACCCCTTCCTTTGTCTACACCTGTCAAAGGTGGACACTGCATTGTCATTCAACTAACTCAGGTGCTTGAACTCAACACTACAATCTAACACAGTCCAGCATTCCACAACAACAGTGAGTTATTTAAAGAAGTTGTAGACCATAGCCACTTACAGCTCAGCTTAATATTATGGCCCCACAATGTATACTTCAATTTTATACTTTTCCGCTGGATGACAAAGACCTAGCTAGATCAAGACTTACATGCCAACATATGAACTTTATATTTCTTATGTGGTCAGTAAAGCCCTCTAAGGTTTTATCTTGTAATCCTGTACCTTATTCTGTAGATCCTTTGTCTGTGTCATCCATGTGGATGAGTCACGTCCAATGCTTGACGAGTTTGCTCTCTGTGAGAGCCAAGAGAAAGTTTTCTCTTCATGTGACTTTCTCCAGGAACACTATAGAACTTCAGTCTCTTTCCTCAGTGACTCTATAATCTCCTTGTTCAGAAAATTTGGAGCTCAACTGAGTTTCATGATGTTGCAGTACAGGTTCTACTATGTCCTGAGTCTTCGCTGACCTTGGAAGGCTAGGGCCAAAATGTTGGTTGGCCTTGTGGTTCTTCTATTTCTCCAACTCTGACTTGTGAACTTAGGTTGTTACCCATCCAGAAGAAAAGCTGATTAGTATCCTGCAGCATATGCCATTCACTTAGCCTTATCTGACTCAATTGATTTTAGTTGTTGTACGTTTCCTTTTGTATTTCTGCTTTTCGCTTGTTATACTAGGGAGACTATATGACATTTACATATGTGTGTCTGGTTTATTTCACTTATGAGTATATGTTCAAGTGGCATCCACTGCAATATAAATTGTTCGAACTTATCATTCTTAAAAACTGAGTAATACTCCATTATATAGAAACACCACATCTTTTTCAAACATTCCTCATGTGATGGACATATTGTTTGTTTCCAAGATTTTGCTATCACACATTGCGCTGCTATAAACATAGGTACACATATGTCTCTATGATACAATGTTTCCAGATTCTTTGGGAAAATTCCTAGTAAGGGGATAGCCGGCTTGAATAGGATTTCTAGTCCTACTATTTTGATGAGTCTCCACACTGACCTTCACAATGGTTGTACCAGTCTAAATTCCCAGCAGCAGTGGAGAAGTGTTCCCTTTTCCGCACAACCTCACCAACCTTTGTTGTTGGTTGATATCCTAATGACAGCCGTTATTTCTGGAGTGAGATGGTATCTCAGTGCTGATTTTATTTGCATTTCACGAATGGCTAGCAATGTGGAGCGTTTTTTCGTATATTTATTAGCTTCTTTAATTTCGTCCTCTGAGAAGTGTGTATTCATCTCAGATGCCCATTTCTGAATTGGGTCTTTAGATTTGAGGGCCCTGTTATATCTTAGTTCTTTATATATTCTAGACAGCAGACCTCTGTCTGATTGCTCATTAGTTAGGGTTTTTTCAAAATTTGTGGGTTGTCTTTTCAGTCTGTTGACAATTTCTTTTGACATGCAGATGTTCCTTAAGAAGCATTGATCAAAGTTGTTGATTCTATAAAGTGCTTCCCATGTGAACATATGTTTGTTCCTGAACTCTTTACCTACCCCTATGTCTTCAAGAGTTCCTCCTACTTTCTCTTCCAGGAGATTGAGTGTTTCTGTCTTAATGTTTACATCTTTAAACCATTTTGACTTTAGATTAGTGCATGGTGTTAGAGCTGGGTCAAGTTTTACATTTTGGCATATAGAAAGCCATGTTTTCCAGGTCCATTTGTTAAAGAGGCAATCTTTCTTCCAGTGAGCTTGTGTAGCCACTTTGTCGATGATAAGATGGCTGAGTGTTTTCGTAGATGCCTCTGCATCTTCTAATCTATTACACTGATCCTCAGGTCTTTTTTGTTGCAACTACCATGTTGATTTTATCACAGTGGCTTTGTAGTATAATTTCAGATCAGGAATTGTAATGCCTCCTGCCTTGTCTTTATGGGCCAAGATGGCCTTTGCTATTCTAGGTCGTTTGTGGTTCCAAATAAATTTTAGGATTGATTTCTCTACATCTGGGAGGTATGTTCATGGCAGTTTCATAGGGATTGCTTTAAATCTGTGCAGCAATTTTGGGAGTATGGCCATCTTCATGACGTTGGTTCTTCCTATCCAGGAACATGGAATATTTTTCTATTTTCTGAAATCCTCTATAATCTCTTTTCTTACGGTGTTGTAATTTTCTGTGAAAAGATCTTTGACTTCCTTGGTTAAGTGTGTACAAGGTATTTCATTTTCCTTGGTGCTATTGTAAAAGTATTGTTTCTGTTTTTTCCCTTTCAGTGTGCTTGTTATTTGTATAGAGGAATGCTATTGACTGTTGAGTATTGATTTTGTATCCTGCTATGCGACTGAATTTCCCTATCAGTTCTAGTAGTGTTTTCGTGGAATTTTTGGCATCTTCTAAGTAAAGTATCATGTTGTCTGCAAATAGTGATAATTTATCTTCTTTACCTATTCTTATTCCCTTTATCTCTCCCTCTTTTCTAATAGCTATTGCTAAGGATTCCAAGAATATATTGAAAAGGAGGGGTGATAGAGGACATCCTTGTCTTGTACCTGATTTAAGGGTAAAAGATTTCAATTTTTCCCCATTTTGGATTTCATGAGCTTTTGGGTTGTCATAGATTGCTTTTATCAAGTTAAGATAGAGCCCATCTGTTTCAATTTTCTATAGGACCTTGAACATGAATGACTGTTCGATTTTGTCAAAGGCTTTCTCTGAATTAATTGAGATGATAATATGGTTTTTTGAATTCAGTCTATTAATATAGTGTATTACATTTATAGATTTTTGAATATTGAACCATCCTTGCATCCCTGGGATGAATTCTACTTGGTCATGGTGTATGATCTTCTTGATGATTTGCTGTATTCTATTTTCCAGGATTTTGTTGAATATTTTTGCATCTATGTGCATGAGGGATCTTGTCCTCTTGTTCTCCTCATTGGTTGTGTCTTTCCCTGGTATTGGAATCACTATTATACTTGCCTTCAGAAAGGATTTCGGGAGGACTTTTTCTTTTTCAACTTCAGGGAAGATTTTGTGGAGTGTGGGGATTTTATCTTCTATACATTTCTTGTAGAATTCAGCGGTGAATCCATCAGGAACTGGACTTTTATTTGTCGCTAGGCTTTTTATTACCTTTCATATTGCTTTGGCTGATATTGGCCTATTGAGAATTGTTATATCTTCTTGATTCAGTTTTGGTAATTTGTATCTTTCAAGGAGTATGTCCATTTCTTCTGTGTCTTCTATTCTGTGAGCGTAAACATTCTCGAAGTAACTATTGGTAATCTGAATTTCTGCTGGGTCTGTGGTGATTTCACCCTTTTCATTCTTTATCATTTGTACTGGAATTTTCTTTTGCCTCTTTTTATGAGGTTGGCAAGAGGCTTATCAACTTTATTTAATTTTTCAAAGAACCAAGTTTTTGATTCGTGGATTCTTTGAAATGTTTTCTTCATCTCAATTGAATTAATTTCTGCTCTAATCTTTATGATTTCTTCCTGTCTCTGCACTCTGGGTTTTGTTTGCTCTTCTTTTTCTAGTTGTGGGAGGTGCACCATTAAGATGCTAATTTGTTCCCTTTCTGTTTTCCTAATGTGTGAGTTCATAGCTATGATTTTTGCTCTAAGAACTGCTTTCCTCGCATCCCATAAATTCCAATAAGTTGTACTTGAATTTTCATTGAATTGTAGATATTATTGAATTTCTCGTTCAATTTCTGCTGCAACCCATTGATTGCTGAGTAGGGTGTTGTTTAGTTTCCATGAGTTTAGTGGGTTTTTCTGGTTTCTTTTGTCATTTATTTCCAATTTCATTGCATTGTGGTTATATAGTATGCATGGTATAATTTCTATTTTCTGGCATATACTTAGGCATGACCTCTGGACTAGTATGTGGTCTATTTTGGAAAATGACCCGTGTGCAGATGAAAAACATCTGTATTCAGCTGTGGCTGGGTGGAACTCCCTGTATATGTCTACCAGGTCCATTTGTTCCAAGCTCTGGTTCAGTTCTTCTAGTTGCTTGCTAATTTTTTGTCTCGTTGACCTATCTTTTTGAGATAAGGATGTGGTAAGATCTCCTTTTTAAGATTGTGTTCTTAGACATTAAGTTTTTCATGTCACTTAAGATTTGTCTTACATAGTTGGGTGCTCCTGTGTTTGGTACATAGATGTTTATGAGTGTCCTTTCTTGCTCTTGAATTTTTCCACTGACCAATATATAGTGGCATTCTTTGTGACGTTTCATCATTCTTGGTTTGAAGTGGAGACTGTCTGAGAAAAGAATTGCTACTCCTGCTTTTTTCTGATGTGCTGGGGCATGTAGTACTTTTTCCCATCCTTTGACTTTGAGCCTATGAATGCCCTTTTGAGTTAAGTGTGTTTTTGTATACAGCATATTGTTGGATTTTGTTTCCTAATCCACTGTGCCAGTCTATTTCTCTTAATTGGAGAATTGAGTCCGTTTACATTTATGGTTATAATTGAAATGTGCTGACTTATGTTTGTCATGATATTTACTTGGTATTGTTTAGTCCTTTGTAACCTGTGTTTAATTGACTGTCCTGTTTAGTGCATTCCTTCCATTCTCATTCGTGGAATTCTGCCCATTGTGGTCTCTCTCCAGAACATCTTTCAGCAGCCTGTGAAGGGATGGCTTTGTCATCATGAAATTCTTTAATTGTTCTTTGTCGTGGAAGTATTTCATTTCTCCATCAAACTTGAAAGAGAGGTTTGCAGGGTATAATAATCTGGGCTGGAATTTGTTTTCGTGTAGGACTTGAAGGACTCTCCTTGACTTCATTGTTCGTGTGGAGTTGGCTGTAATTCTGATGGGTTTTCCTTTGAATATGAGCTCCTTCTTTTCTTGAGCAGCTTACAGTATATTATTTTTGTGTTTGATTTCTGGGATCTTAACTATTATATGTCTCAGTGTGTTTCTACTTGGGTTGAGGTTATTTGGTGTTCTGTATGCTTCAGTGACCTGAATGTTGGAATGTTTCCTCATATTTCGGAAATTTTCTGCGATTATTTCTCCTTAAATTCTTTTTAAGTCATTTGTATTGACTCCTTTATTCTCATTGATTTGAATTATTCTCACATTGTTCATCCTGGCGTCGTCTTGCAGACGATGGATTATTTTTTCCTGCATTCTCGTTGTTTTTAAGAGATCCTCTCTCACCTTTTCACTAGCTGCTCCTGCATCTTCAAGATCTGAAACTCTGTCTTCCCCTTCACTCAAATGGTTTTTTAGACTCATGATTGATGTGTTTAGTTCTTCTATATCCCTTTGACTGTGGTTCATGTGTTCTATTTCTTTTCTGTATTGCTCATTCAAGGAATCCATCGTCTTTCTGACCTCAATTTTTTTTATCCATGTCTTCTTTAGAGGTAGTTACCAATTCTTTTTCTGCTGTTTCTTCCAAGTTGGATTTCCTCTGTATATTTCTGGACTTGTTTTTTTATTTCAGATCCTGTGACTTCAAAAACGTCTTTTTTGATTTCAGAACTTATTTTGACTTTGAGTTTCTCATGATCTTTCTGCTGTTTTTTCTTTGCTTCAGATGCTCTTAATTCATATATATCAGCTGGAATAGTGCTCTCTGCACTTGGGTGTTAGCATAATTTTTCTTTTTTTTTCCATTTATTTTTATTTTATTAAAATACAAATGTCAATCAGACAGTTTCAAGACACCTTAACCATACAGAGTCGATGAATTAATACATTGCAAACTGTTTTCATAATGTTTTGGTACTGTACAAGGTGCATACATGAAATTATATTTACAGGTTTCTTTATAGCTTATCAAAGATTCAATAATTATTTACCTAGTGGATGACCATAGCACTAAAAGCCGACATAATATCCTGTCCAACCACCATTAGTGCAGATCTTGCCTCTCATAGAATTATGTAGAAGCACAGCGTTATCTATCCCAACTGTACTGTCTAAACACACACATCCTGATTTTTTCTTTCTACAACCCTTCCTTTGTCTACACC
>PVKA01043541.1:0-16699 GCA_004027165.1 Ctenomys sociabilis
AATCTCTGTACTACAAAAAAAGAAGACAGGGAGCCGAGAAGATGGCTCAGTAGAATAAGCACTTCCCTGTCAATCACAAGGGTCTGAATTCAATCCCCAGTTACACAAATAAAAAAAAAAAGAAGAAGAAGAAGAAGAAGAAGAAGAAGAAGAAGAAGAAGAAGAAGAAGAAGAAGAAGAAGAAGAAGAAGAAGAAGAAGAAGAAGAAGACACATGCACAAGCTTTGCAAGATGTGAGACCATAAGGACAGAAAACTGCCAAGATCCAGGAATTTTAGTCACTGTACCTAAAGAGAAGGGCAAACAATTTCCCATAATCATGGATCTTTCCATTTAATTTTTTTGTGATTTTACTAGTATGTGTGGCAGTACATGCAGTTTACAATCATCTTGAGGAGTTAGTACAAGCAGATATGGATATAGTCAGATAGGGTACCTTATCACGTTAATCTCTAATACCATAAGGAGCAATAAAGCAAATCTCAGGAGGCCTACACAGTTCTTGTAACACAGAATCATGAGCAGTAAATTATTGATATAAACTGTAAATTTTATAGTTATCCAAAAAACAGTAAGCTGATTCAATATTTAATTCTCGGTTATAATGCAGTATTATTTAGACCATCATGAGACTTGAAGTAACCTTTTATAAAAATGCGATAACTATTCCAAGGAATTATTCTATGCCATATATTTGTTTATAGTATTCTTAGTTATAAATTTTGCTGGTAGTTTTATAGGGCTGAAAAGGAAGAAATCACAACAGAAGATAAAATAAGTGAGGACATATAATTATTTTAAATTTGAGCTATTGCCAAAAGGACAATAATATTAAAATCAGTGTGAAAAATTTTGGTAATTGAAGATTTTGAATAATATCTAGACAGATTGGGAAAATCAACTGAAGTTTTGGTAATTGGTAAAGTACTGTCTTGTGGGCCAGGGATATAGGTCATGAGAATAAGCACCTCCCTGGCAAGTGCAAGGGACTGAGTTCAATCTCTGGCTGCCCAAAAAAAAAAAAAAAAAAAAAAAAAGTTTTGTCTTCCTTAAATCATGTGAAATTGCTGTCACTATGAAGCACAGTATCCATCTGTCTCTATTAAAAGAAAAGTTATAAAAAGTATCAATTTCATGAAAATTCTATGTTGTAAAAAGTAGTGAATTTTTAGTCTGAGTGAATTTTACAGAACTCAATTTTTGAGTGCCATTTTACAATATCTCTGAGAATTTCCATGTTCCCTTTTCTTCATACAAAGTGTCTGTTCTCTGAAACTAAAAACAGTGCTCTTTTGCTACAAACAATGTTGGATGAGTACTCAGCCTTCCCTTTGTGAAAGTACACTGCTTCCTAAATCATATGACCCCTAAGCCTGCAATTTTTATATGTCATTAAGTTCTGCATCTTATGGAACAGAAAGATTGAACGTCATCACAATTTAGCCCTTTGTTATTTTTGTATAGAAGCCTACATGTGCTGTCTCCCAAAACCCTTTTTAATGAGGAAACTTACATTGAAGTGATCAGCTTTGATGAGTGAAGAAATCAATGAGAAATGATGAAAACATACTGTTTAACTTTTTCTCTTAAACTCAATGTTCCCAGCATGTTCTTACAATTGGATTTTTATTTGGAACAAATATCCTGAAGTGTTCATATATAGTAAACAACTCACCTAAATAAGAATGGAAGTTAGCATTAGTACAACCTTTTTAAAAAAAAAAATCAATTTGATCCTTGTGGCAAGGGAGGAACATCTGACTCACTTCACTGAGGTGCACTAAATTAGCGGCTAGTAAAATATCATGTTCACTAAGGAAAAGGCAGCAAAATGAGCTGAGCTCTCATGAACTGTGGTATCTCCAAGACGAACAGTGTTAGTAAGGTGACCTTTCATTGATCATCTGTAATTGAACTGCACTTTGATCAAACGTGGGCATTTGGAGTAATCGGAAGAAATTGAACTGATTTTTCCTCTACATAACATCTTTCGTGTTCCTGAACAAATACGTTTCATACAGAATGTGGCACGATGAACATTATTTACTTTCTCCTCTTTCCTATCAGCTGGTGAATATTTGTTTTCCACATGACTGATTCTTCTAGAATCAAAGGGAAAGGCAAACAACTTCCCATAATCATGGATCTTTCCATTTAATTTTTTTGTGATTTTACTACTACATGTGGCAGTACATGGAGTTTACAATCATCTTGAGGAGTACAGGTAGGGACCGGTGCTTATTTCATTTTTAACCCATTTCTTCTCCCCTCCCCCATTCTTCCTTCTTTCACTAATTCCCCTAACTCAATTTTCACTCTTATTAATATTAATCTTAGTTCATGTTATAGCATTCACCACTGATGTTCACTAAGGTCATTAGGTTTCTGTACACGGCACATCTTTATTTACTCTTTCACTCCTCATTCTTTGCCCTTGTTCCATGGACCCTCCCTACTACAAGGGAACCATCTCTTTGACCACTTTGTATTTCCCTTTGTTCATACTTTGTCTCATTCACCTAGGAGGTACTATATTATATTTAAACTTGTGTCTAGTTTATTCCATTGAATATTATATTTTCCAGGTATATGCATTTATGTCTCAAGTGTGTCACTTTGTATAGCCAAGTAGTATTATATAACATACAGATACTACATTGTCTTTATCCAGTCATCTACTGATGGGTGTGCAGGCTGCTTCCAGAATTTTGTTACTACAAATTATTCTGCTAATATATATATATATATATATATGATTAAGTTCTGCATCTTATGGAACAGAAAGATTGTATATATAAAACCTTATGAGAAATCTTAATATAATTTAGAAACAAATGCAAACCATCCTCAAACTAAAATTAAAGTGTGAAATTATAAAAATGAGAACAGAAAAGAATGAAATTGAAAGTAAAATAAAAAAGTGCACAAAACTGATGAATGAAAGAGGTGGTTTTTTGAAAGGGTAAATAAAACAGACAGGGCCTTAGCCAAACTTATCAAGAAAGAGAGAAAAGATTCACAGCAATGAAATTAGAAATGTAAAAGGTGAAAGCACAGCAGACACTGCCAAAATAAGAAAGATAGTAACTACTTTGAAAAATTATAATTCCAGAGATTTTCACAAATGAATAACTTCTTACCAGGACAGAGCTTTGATTCGCTTGCCTGAGTGCTTTGGCTGGGACTCCCTGTTTTTGTCAAAAATAGTGGTGAAAGTTGGTGCTCTTGTCTTGTTCCAAGTCTTAGTGAGGAAGATTGTAATGTTTCTTTGTATGATACAGTATTAGCCATGAATATTTAAAGAAAAGAGCTGTGATACTAAATAGTCTTATGTATGCATCTAAGTCAACAATGAAACTGTGTCTGTAATATCAAGCAAATGACACATAAGAATATTGTAGGGTGAGTGTTCAGTGCCGACAACACTGCTTATGGTGCACTTATGTAGTAGACATTTGACTCCTGAGTGAAGTACACTGTCTTTTCTTATACTCTAAAATAATGCCATCTGTTCTTCATGGTTTTTGTCTAAACAAATTATGGTATAATTCTTTGATCACTTAATGAATTCATTTTAGTGATTAGTAAGGCAGCAACTGGATATTCTTTTATGCCAAGATCATGTATTGAAGGAGATAAAGAGAGAATAAGTGAGAGAAAAGAAGAGCAAGAATGTATTTTATTATTATTATTCCTGTGTTTTTGGAAGTAAATACTGATGTAAATGATGTGATTCAAAAATACTATCTATGCAGCTCAGACTTGTAGCGATCCTCCTCTCTCAGCCTCCTCGGTGCTTGGACTGCTGGTGTGCAGCACTGCGCCCAGTCTCTGGGGCTGGCTCAGCACCCAGGGCAGGCACAGCGTGTCGTACTAGGTGCCAAACTCAGATCCTTGCACTTGCTATCTCCCCAAACCCCTGGCCCTGATTCTTACATTAAGCTTTTGCAGTTGGGTTTCATGGCGGTGACTGTGTCCTAAATACAGAGTACAATGTTTTATTTTAGCTTCTTTGAAATATTACCTATGGGTTAATCTTCAATTTCTTTGTTCTCAAACTAAGCTAACTACGCTTTCTTTGCTATGTTAGTATGCACTCTTATGATAGACCTTTCAAACTAGTATCACATAAAATTTCAGCACTCAGCAATATATAATAATTGCCTAGAATTTTCTATCTGATTATTTTCATACTGGTAATTGTTACCCTGAGCTACTCAAGTAACAATATGATTTGAAAAGTATATTTTCCATTGTTCTTCATTAACTTTCTTCAAGAATTCTAGAACTGAACTTTCTAGCACTTTGAACTCTCCATTTGTACTTGAACTACATATTGGGTATTTAAAACATGTTTAATCCATGTATGATACTGCATAAGTGATAGTACACACTGGGGCTCTAGGACTTAGTAAACATAAAATATAAAATATATGATATGCATTTTCTCTACTGATTTTTATTTTAATATGTCGAGTGAAATATGTTGTTAAATTGATTTTAGGTATTTATGTTACTGTTTAATATAATCAGTAGAAAATTTAACAATATTACCTGTAGCTTTTATTTCTGGTCCATATTATATTTTTCTGGAGTTTCATATTTGGATTTACAGTAAATTACAAAGGAACACACTACACACATATTAAAGAAAAAAGCTAAAGGAAAAATGAGAAGCAACTGCTGGAAAGTGCCAGAAAATTTAGCAGCCAATTTGCACACAGCACATTGTGAACACATAAACCTCTATGTCTACTTTCTCAAAACTAACTGTGGATACCCAGGAGAATTCTTAAAAGCTGCACCAAATATATAATTCTAATAAATATGCAGTTCATTGAAGTCAGTTGAATGAGAGAGAAGTGAAAATTATAAATACATCTAGGGTGAGATTTTTATAGTGCCAAATTGAGTAGTTGACCTGAAGTTGCCTCTTCACATATTTTAAGTTTGGACCAAAAGTTTCTCTGTGCCCGCTAAACTGCAACCTAGCTTATGTGCGAACAGACTGTAACCTACTTTTGTAACTAGTAGGCCAGTCTCAGACAATTACAAGTGTCCAACTGTTCAAACCATATTCAGATGTGACAGACATGAGCGGTGAACCAGCCTTGCAGCCAGCTGGGCAGTCCGGGCTTCGTACTTCTGTCTCTGTAGTCTATGCCTTTTGTTCTGGTTGTGAATGCTCCTTGTCCATTTGGTGCGTGGTTTTGATCTGAGACACACCTCTGATCCTTCCTACTGCTTGATGCCAGGACCACGAATAAATCTAAGTGAGATACGAAAAATTTTATTTGTTTCAATTTTCTTTTTTTTAACTCTGATAATACTCCAAATGTGACAAAACTGGAGTCTCATTTTTCCCTGTCTCTGTAATGACAGCACCATCATTCCAGATGTCGGAACAAGGAGCAGAGTGGTCTTTGATTCTCCTATTTCTCTCACCATCTCATTTGGCTCCTCATGAATCAATAGAATTTAATTGCAAATATCGCCAGGCCATCCCACCCCATCTATTTCTCTGACGTGATAGTCTAGGCACCTGAGTCCTCCAGCATGGACCTCTGCACCTAGGTTTCCTCTCATGTCTCCCTTGAATTTATTTGTCAGGGATCAGCCAGAGTCATCATAACTTCTCTCATTCTTTCTTTGTCTACTTCCTTCACTTTTCCTTCCTTTAACTTACTATCCGTTAGTGAATATTCATTATGTAGAGTAGTGTTTCACTCTTTCATTTTCCCTGGCATTTTCTCTCTACTACTCCAATCCACTCTTCTCTAGTAGCTTGGCTAATTTGAGATCACCTCTTTTTATTTTTAATATTTTTTCACATATTAAAGAAAACATGCAAGGTATGATTGAATCTGATTTATTTCACTAAACATAATGATTCATTTTCTCACAAATAATGTGATTTTGTTCCTTTTTATGGATGAATAAACCATTGTGTAACTATACCACATTTTTATTTGTTGTGAGTTACTTTGAAATAAAAAAAAAAAATAGGAGGGCCAGCCACATAGCTCAGCAGATTAAAGCACCTGCAAGCAGGCTCAGGGGCTGAAATTTCAATCTCCAGGCCTGTAGTCCTGGCCCTGCCCACGGGGCACACTGAGAAGGCAACTGAGACTGGGTATGGTGGTGCGCATCTGTAATCCCAGCTCTTGGGAGGCTGTAAACAGGAGAATCACTATGAGTCTGTTCTAATAGTGAGACCATGAGCATCCTATAGACCCTTCCCTAAGATACAGAAAAAAAAAAAGAAATAAAAAATAGCAATGCTGTTATCTCTACAACATGCTAACTTTAATTCCTTTGGGACTGGACCAAAGAATGGGATGTAGCTGGTGCAAGTAACAGCTTCACTTTTAGTTTTTTGTGGAACCTCCATAGCGATTTCCATAGTAACTGTTAATTTACAATTACAAGCAATGTACATGGGTTTATTTTCCTCTGCATCCTCATCAGCCTTTAGTCATTTTTGTTATGTTTAGCTCTTTACATTACACAAATTCTCCTGTGGCTTGACAATGAATATGCATTATGATGCAAACCTTTCTGCCTCCTCTTAAGGCATTTACACATCCTGAGATCTATGAAATGCTCCCCTCTCAGGTCTTATTTCTCTCCATTTTGCTTATTATATCCAATAACACCAGTTCTGTGTTTGTCAAACACTCTATGCATACCCCTAGCTAGGGCTTTACTTTTCATGTACTTGGATTCTAGATCTTTTGTAGTAGATATTATTCAATAGTATTTCTTCACAGTGGATTTCCTGTATACATATTTCCCCCATCATAAGACACTTTGACATTTTATTTTTATTTTTTATTTTTTTTTTTTTTTTTGTCTTTTTTGAGACAGGGTCTCACTATGCAGTTCAGGCTGGCCTTAAGCTCACTTTGTAGCTCAGGCTGGTCTCGAACTCACAACAATCTTCCTGCCTCAGCCTCCCGAGTGCTGGGATTACAGGCCTGCGCCACCACGCCCGGCTTCGACATTTTAAAATATTATTTTGCAACATATTCCAACTGAAATTGTCTCCATGATTTATGGAAACATCTTATAGTACATGTCTTTTAGCAGTCCCAGTTGGTGAACATTTTTCTTTTGCATTCTTAGCAAACTACATGGTTCCAGGTACATAGTGATTGTCCACATGGTTAAGTGAGTTATGAAGAGTGTCAGAACAAAGTGATCATGAAGACCCAATAGAGGAGTTCAGAAATTAAATTGAGGCCTTAATACAAAGATACCAAAACAAATTTTATGCTGTTAATTTTTGGTGTGTCAGTGTGTGCTGCTGGATTTACTGTCTGAATTATGTATGATATTGAAAGATACATGATTTTTAGGCATTAGCAGTGAAGGAACAAAGTTGTAGGAATTTGTTGTACATAATTGCAATTAGACATATATTTATGATAAAGTTCTAATTCTTCAAGCTAGACCCAGCCTTGTTAAAATAATAGTGTAAAATTCAACCTATTAAACCCAAAAACCTCATTATGAGTGACTGACATGAAACGCGATAACTATTCAGATTGTTTATGCTCACAGATATTGTGATTTTAAAGGTTCAATATTAAGTTTTAATCTTTTATACTCTTTATGAGAAACGTATGAGACTGGTTTAGATTCACTATTAGCCTGATAAAACTTGATAAAGAGTATAAGGCCTGCTCGCTAAAGAGTAGAGCACCAAGCAAGGAGATTCTGTCCAAGGAAGCTGAAGGAATTTCATTTTGCAGTTTAGCTTGTTGCTTTGGGCAGCTCATGAAATACAGCAGGGGCATGAGAGTATCAACCCTGACCAGGGACAAGAAGAGGGGTGGGGAGTACAAGTACTCGAAAATGACGATTGAGGTATTTTTATTTATATCCTGTATATTTAGAGTTTTATTTTTAAAAAGTCCTGTTCCTGACAATTGTCATATTGAGAAGCTCCCTTACCTCTCTACTTTGATACTAAAGATGTTTACAGTTAGTTTCCTTTGCTGACACTAAAAATAACTATTAAAAAAATAAATCAATACCAAAAAATCCTTCATCATATTGCCTCTTTAGTGTCACTTCATAAATGGTGAAAATCAGACAAAAAAATAATCCTAATGGTGAGGAAAAATTTATAAGGATGGTAATTTAAATAGTTTTTGATGTAAAAAGTAAATCTGAGAGCCAGTGCAGTTTGTGGGTCTTTGAATCTGGTAGAAGTCTCTGCCTCCCAGTGGGTGCTTTTCTCTGAGTTATTCATAGCTACTACTTCTCCCCATTCATTCCCTGGAGGGCAGGGAGTTGCTCCACAGAGCTCTCTGGGTCCAAGAGCCTGCCACAGCAGCCAGCTCTGGCTGCTTCATGGCCACCTCTGAGCACTCCACTGGAACTGGGTAAGTCCAGGAAGCCCTCCTCCCTCCCTTCTCACCACCCAGTGGAGGGATGAGTGACAGGAGGAAACCTTTGGGCTTCACCCAGAGCACAGAATGCTCCTCAGGTCAAGGTCTGGTTTTGATAACCTAGACTGGGATGCTTCCAGTCTCCAGATGGGTACAGGGTGGTCTTCGAGGAACCCACTTGAGAACCCTGGGGCACTCTTTGAGAGGAAGTTTCCTTTGTTTCTTCTGTGAGTCCCTATTTGCTACCTGGGTCCTCCAGTACCTCCTCTAGTATTTACAGATGGGGTAGGAGCTCTCTGTCCCCACAGAGTGACAATCCACCCCACATGCAGTTCAGCAAAAGGTTTTTAAGTTTGAACTTTTGAAAAATTTTCCCACTAAACTCCTTCAAGACAGCCTTGGCAATCTTTAGGATACTGTGATGGGCTTTCCTATTTATTATGAAAGAGAATGAAGAGATTGTGTGGCCTGGTTCTCTAACTTTATTAATGTAAGCAACTTTACACTAAAATAATTATTCAAGAACATGTAAATTCATTTTGTAATTTATTTCTTGCACATCACGCTTTTGTAATGATCAGGGACCTGGCCAAGATTTCTAACTGCCTGTCCGAGGAGTAGAGAGAAAGGGTAAAATGAGAAACAGACAGATTCAGTAGTGCAGGGTTGAGAGCTCAGTGCCTTAGGATGGGCATCAACAAAGGCACTCCAAGGTAGCCAGCATTTATTGGGTATAAACAAGGATAGGAGGGGATAGCAAGACTGAAGGTCTGGGAAGCCTCAGAGGTCAGTGACTCAGCAGGTAACTGATAATGTGATCTTGCCCTAGACTGCTTTTTTTAATTTTAGTGGTCATAGTTTCGTTTTAGTACATGGGAGAGGATAGACCATCCCTAACAAGTTCATGGGAAATCTCAAAAGGGTCATATTGATAATCCCAAGCCCCCATTTATCCCTTGGAAAAGTATGCAAAATTAGCCATTGAGAATCTGTGGTTCCCAAAACAATTTAGAGTTTCATCTTAAATGAATTGAAAGCCCCCTGGAGAGATGATTGGACTCTGAGGGTGCTGACCTGATCAGATAGATCCATGCAAGTGGGTCTTGAGTACATGACCTTGAAGACTTTGATTTGAGGAGCTTTCCCCTGCTACATCTTTCAACCATGACGTTTTTGCTTTGAAGTATGCGGACTATGGACTAGAAGCTCTAAAACCAAGTGTGAATCAGAATAAGCCCTTTCCCCATTCAAGAGGTAGGCATTAGGTATTTTTGCTAGTTATCAAAAACTAATACATATATGTATTTCACTGGTGCCAAATTTTTCATAAGATTCTATGGAGGACATGGACCAAACTTTGATCCTTCACCCACAGGCCTACCAGATTTATCAAAGCATTTTTTGCTTTCTAGAATTGTCCATTGTACCCTATTCTCCTCCCTATTCACCTTGTGTGCATGCCTCTACACTCAAATTCCTCATTTTTCCTGAGATAGTTGTCAGGACCACTCATGCCCCAGTTCTCTCCTGATTTGCAAATTTCTGTAGACCCATGACCATATATTTCATGTCACTAGGTTACTTATGTGGTAATGAAGTCTCTTGCCTTTGTCTCCTGCTCCACTGGCTTACTAAGGTGAAGCCCAACTGTATGGTCCCTGGGGACAGGTTTTTGGTGGCTGGTGTCTAACTGCTGTATTAACCATAGCTACTCTGTTATCCATGCTGCTTTATTGTCACAGGTGTTCTAAGATGAACTGCTGTGGTCAAAGCCAGTCAGCTGCCTAAAGCGATAGCTGATGGGAGCACATGTGGAAGTACAATGACTAATTATGCAGAGTAGATCCACAAGCCAGGGATAGCCATTATTATTTTGACAGTATCTAGGACTAGGCTAATTGTAACTCCCTGGGTTAAAGTGAAATCGGATAATCTCAATAAGCTTGTTACTATTGCGTGCTCTTGCAGCTTGTAGCTGTCAGCTGCTTCCCACAAACTGATAGGGAAGATGAATGCCATGCACGTATTGAGCTACATAGGCAGTTTGAGTGGTGATGGCTGAGTGGTAGTGACTGAGAGCAGTGGTGGTGGAGTAAGAACCAGGACCATGCCCCTGGAGAGGGGCTCTACACTGTAGGTGTACTATGACTACTAGGAGGCTGAATATAAGAAGTTGTGTGTACCAGTTGCCTAATGAGACAGTGGTTAAAGCCTAGGTATTATTTATATCAATAATCAATTCATAGATCAATCTAATCTCTGTGCCTCTGTGGTCAGTGTGTACTCTTTAATGGGGAGAGGAGTGGAAGCATTTTGGCCCTGATCAGCTGTGGACTGACTGCAGGTTATTGTGACTTAGCTTGAAGGTCATTTCTGATGCAATAATTTTAGCAGAATCCAGGTGGGATAACTTAAGTCTGCAAGATAGTGTATGAAGACCTCTTGACATCAGAAAGAAACAAAACTGATGGCTCTCATATTCAGATACAATCATAAAAATACTAACATAAATTTATAAATTGTGCAACATTCTATAATTATGAGTATCATAGATTCTATCAAATATATGAGAAAAGATTATGTTCTCTTCACAGAACAAGAAAAGAAATGTGCCTACGTATATGATTGAACAAATAGTAAAACCTTTGTTCTCTGAATAGAAGAATCAAATCCTACACTAGTGGAAAACACCAGAACATGTACAGTAACAGTCACTTTTGGAGTAGTCTACAAAAGTTCATCTTATCTCTCCTACTGCTGGATATGTCCAAGGGTATTCAAAACCTTCCTGAAGAGAGGTGCTCGTGTGAATGTCATAGTCAAGACACAAGCAGTCTTTGGAGATTACAAAATGTGTTTCTGTAAGCTACCTGTGGAGCTGCCATATCTCGGCCACTTAGTCATTTCCTCCAGGGTAGGGCCTACTGCTAGCAGAGAGCAGGTGGGACTAGGTCCAGGTAACATTCCCTTTCAGCTGCCTCTCGTACTGCTTGAACTCTACCCACCATGACGCTCCAAACCTCAGGAAAAAACCTACTTTAATATTAATATTTATGTTAAGTTTGTTTTAGAGGATCCAATTAAAATATTCAAAGTTATTTACAGGTTGGAAATGAGTTGAACAGTGACTCTGTTCTTATAATGCTCACCCTTAGGCAAAAGAATATAATTTATTCACTAACAATTGAAGCCTAGGTCAGGAAGACAGGGGCCCATCTATTTAATTTCAAGACCCAATAATTTGCAGGGATAAACAGCACAGCTGTTATTGTTATATAATGAATTAACAGGTATTTAATAATTTTCTGAAATTATACTATTATATATATCAAAACCACTCAAAATCAGACAGTTCTAGCTCAAAACATTCAATTTAAAATACTTTGTCAATTAAATCTTAGGTGAATTCCTACTCACCCCTTCTTCATTAACCATAAAACTCACAAAAGAGAACAAATAGCTAACCTAAGGAGAAAATAGTTAAACAAAATTGTAAGTTAAAATTTAACCATACTAACAAACTTTCCTGGGTAAGGTTAACCTTTTGACAATTTTTCTAAAATTCCAAAATGAGGCAATGTGGTTACCATGGTTACTGAATTTTTTTTTTTTTTTTAAAAAAACACTACAAAATTCTCTAGTGATCGACACTCATTGTCCTGCTGGCAATAAAAGCTTCATTTACTGCCATTCTTGTTCTCTTGCGAGTGTTTATCTAGCTGAATTTTGCTGCAACATTTCTACATTTAATCATATATATATATATATATATATATATATATATATATATATATATATATCTTTTCTTGTCAGTTAACTCACAATACAACTTTTCCAACTATTTTGAGAAGAAGTTGTAAGTATGGGCATCCTAGTACTATGCTTAATCTTAGAGAAAAAAATTGAAACATTTTACTTTTAAGAATGACATTTGTCTTGTCTAAATAATCTTGTTCTCTGAATAACTACCATGAAGATAACAATATGCAATGTATTAATTATTGTAACTGTCCTACTAACCTATTTGAAACTATTTCATGGCTATTTTATCTTTATGCTCATTAAAATGAATAAAAAAGAATGATATTTGTTATGGGATATACGAGATATATGATGTTGAATATACAGAGAATATATATATGTATGTATATTCATATATATATACATATATATTTCCAACATTGATAAATATATGTTGGAAATATAAAATAAAAATCATTTATTTTGTGGTCTAACATATTTACAGTAAAGATGAAAAGAACATACAATATGGATATGGAAGTGTTTTCTACAGTGTCTGGAAAATTGTATATCCTTATGGAAAACTAAGTTGGAGTCTTACATACAAAAGTAAATTCAAAGTGGATTAAAGATTGACATATAAGTCCTAAAACTATAAAAATAAATTAGAAGAAAACATCAGAGAAAATCTTTACAATAGTGTTCTTGAAATGGATGATAGCAAAAGCCAATAAAGTGGCTGACATCACAATAAAAAGTGCTGAGAAGGCAAATGAAGCAGTTATTAGAATGAAGTGATGCCGTGTAAGCTGAAGAAACTATGTGCAAGTCTTATGTCTGATAAGGTTCTAATATGATAAAGATACCATCAACTCAAGTGATTCAACAGTAAGAACTGTGACCTAATCAAAAATGGTCAAAGGATTCGAATGGATATTTCTTAAGAAGAAATGTGCATCTAGAAAATTGATGTGATGAAGGATATTCAGCAGTGACAATAATTAGGAAATGACAATTTAAAACAACAGTGGAAACCATATTAGTCTTTTATGGTTTTGCAAAAACATGAATGGTGAGTTTTAGAGGATGTTAAGAGGAGAGATCCTTACATTTTAGTGGGAATTGTTAGACATCCTGGAACACAATATGGAGATTCCTGAAAACCAAGTGAATCTAAACTAAGACTCATTAGCTCTATTTGTATGTATATATTCTTTATTTTATTTTATTATATTTTATTGAGAAACTAATAGCAATGACACAGTGTCAAAACTGATTAACAGGATAGTTCCAATAATTAATACATTGTACATTGTTATCTTCTTAGTAGTTATCCATAGTACAAGAAGCAGACAGGGTATCCTGTCCAAACACTAATAGCACAAATCTTTCTACTCATTGAATTAAGCGAAAGTAGATGTATATCTGTCCTATTTTGTATATACAGATACAAAATGGTCCTTTCTTTGTATCCCCTTTTTTGTTTAGTCCTGCCAGTTATGGGTATTCCATTGGTATCTAAATACTACAGGTGTGTGAATTCAGCAAAACAATCCAACACAGTCCAGCAGTCCACAATAGTAGTGAGTTATCTGCAGAAGATGTTGACTTGAGCCTTTCACAGCTCAGCAATTTAATATGGACCTACATTCTACACCTCCTGTTTATACTTTTCTGCTAGATAGTTAAGACTAAGATAAAGCAAGACCTACATAGCAAGAAATGTAACTTTTTATCTGATAAGGTCAGTCATGTACCCTCAGGATTTATCATGTAACCCCCTAACACACTTTGTAGATCCTTTGCCGGTGTCAGCCTTGTGGATGACTCACTGCCACTGCTTGCCCAATTTGCTCTCTGTGAAAGCCTAAGAGGAATTTTTCACTCCATGTGACCTTCCTTAGGCACACTCTACATCATCAATCACTTTCCTCTGTGGCCCCCTAATTTTATTGATCAGAAAATTTGGGAAATAACTGAGTTACATGATGTTACAGCACAGGTTCTCCTATGTCCTGAGTCGTTACTGACCTTGAAAGGGTAGGGCTGAACTTTGGCTGACTTTGCAGCTCTTTCTTTTCTCTAATTTTTGACTGCAAACTATGTTGTTAACCATCCAGAAGAGAGGCTTATTATTACTGTGCAACATATGCAGTTTAGTTTACCCTAGCTATCTATGTAAGTATCAATCATCTTAGCCTAATCTTGGAAACAACCAAGATGCCTGTCACCTGAGGAATGGTTGAAATAGATGTGGTATTTTTATACAATGGAGTATTACTCAGCTATAAAGAATGATAAACTTGAAGCCTTCATATTTAAGTGGGTATCACTTGAAGATATACTTATATCCGAAATAAACCAGACCTGCAAGTGTAAATATCATATAGTCTCCCTAGTAAAAGAACTTGAAAGAAAAAATACAAATAGGAAGGTATATACCACTTTAAAAGGAAAGTGAGAACTTGAAGATTAGACCATTAGGCGAGGGCAAGAAGAAAAGATGAGTTACATGACAGGAGCAAAACCATACATTTTTCCCACAAGATGGGCAGAGCAATGATCCTGAAAAACATCAGCAGGTTTTTGAAAATAGCAGTTAATTCGTAGGGTTCTCACCCTGCTGCTACCTGTGAACCAAACAACTGCACTGAAGATAGCAATGTGTAACAGAAAGGTCGCACTTGGAGTGCCTGTCATTCTGGTCATCAAAATATGTACTTCTCATCATGACATACCAATTATCTCTCAAGTAAATGTTTGTTTTCTTTTTTTTTTGTTACTACAAATGAAAAAAAGACACAAGAAAAAATGTCACAGAACAGTTATGCTACAATGCAGTATATGGTTAGATTTCTAAAGTTCTGTGTAAAAATACGTGTTTATTCCTATTTTCTTAATTATTCTTTTTCTTCATATTCTGTAGGGACTTGAAATTTAGCATATCAATACTTGATGGAAAATACCTGTTCCATTTTATGTATGTGTATATACAAAGGCAGAAAATTCTATGTGCTTTCTGCACTTCCATGTTGATTTATTGCAACATTTTTTCACAATAAGTGTCCCTTAGAAAGAATGAAGAAAATGTCTACCTGCACAATGCAATACTCTTCTGACTTGAATTGAGAGGGAAGATTGCCCCATTTCTAACAACATGTATTAATCTGCAGAAAGCTAGCTGAAACAATCCAGGAACAAAAATAAAACATCACATGAAATCTACAAATAGTTTTGGAGAGCTATTGTACTGCAAAGTAATTATCATCAATAATGAGGAACCATATATTTTAAAATCACAGAGTAGATATTAAATGACTTATCATAAAATATAGTAAGGGAGGTCGTGGGAATGTTAACTAATAATAGAACATGATCTATTGTATCATACTCTAGGCTCTGCTTCAGAACACTGGGTTCTAAACATTCCAGCAAATGTATACAGTTATGATGTTTCAATCAAAATAATACTAATAATACCTCTTAAATGTAGAAACAGGTTAACTGTAAAGAGATGTATGAAATTAAAGAATAATGACATGATCATTTCAATTAAAGGATGTCAAAGGTGTCTTAAAAATGATATTTAACAAATAGTATAATTATAGAGAACATTAGAAGTGTATACTGAGGCAAGGTGAATGGAAAGTGCAGAACTAGTACCCATTACTGATAAATTCAAAGAACAAAATAATTATTGAGAATTGAATCATTTTTAAAACATTGATATGATTAGCTGTCTTCAACTTCTGTAAATTGATAAAAGTCTTATTATATTGGGTAGGAAATATACTAGAAATTATTAAAGGCAGAAAAAAAAGAATAGACAAAAGAAAATTGAGTTTGTTTAACACATCTCATTTTGTGTGTTTTGTTACATCTGCACAAATAATGACAAAGATCACTAAGTCCTAATGTCATAAACAGACACAAGTGGATTTCATGTAAAATGCTCTATTTTCCATAAAAGTAAAAGTGAAGACATAATATAATTTCTTGTTTAATCATCTCACATAGTGATCCAATGAGTAATTTTTAAAACATTGTATTGGTTTGGCCAAATAACTCAGTGGATTAAAGCGCCTGCAAGAATTTGCAGGTTCCAGAGATTCAATACCCACATCTGCCATGCCTGCCCTGATCTTGGGGCATTCTGAGACAGCAGTTGAGACTGGGCATAGTGGTACACACCTGTAATCCCAGCTCTTGGGAGGATGGAAACAGGCAGATCTTTATCAGTCTGATATAGTAGTGAGACACTGAACGCACTGTAGACCCTTTCTTGAAGTACAAAATAAATAAATAAATATGACATTATATTGATTTAGTAATATATGTTCTAAATTAATTTAGTATTAAATAATTACAACTCAATTGTAATTCTATAATTCTATATTTATTTATTATAGTAAATGTAATTGTAGTATCTAGTTACGATAAATGTTTTGTATAAGATATATTAATTTTTAAAATTTATTTTATTTTATTGAAGAACAAATAGCAATGAGACAGTTTCAGGACAAATTAACAGGACAGATTCAATAAATTAATACATTGCAAAC
>PVKA01043542.1:0-16701 GCA_004027165.1 Ctenomys sociabilis
TAATTATTGAATCTTTGATATAATTCAGCTATAAAAAAACCTGTAAATATAATTTCATGTATGCACCTTGTACAATACCAAAACGTTATGAAAACAGTTTGCAATGTATTAATTCATCGACTCTGTATGGTTAAGGTGTCTTGAAACTGTCTGATTGACATTTGTATTTTAATAAAATAAAAATAAATGAAAAAAAAAAGATCTCTTAAAAACAGGTAGGATGCAGGAAAGTATAATTCAACATCTGCAACATGCAAAGATGAACAATATAAGACTAATAGGCATCAATGTGAAAGGAGTCAATAAAAAATGATATAAAAAGAATATGGGCAGAATAGCAGAAAATTTCTCAAATATGGGGAAACAATCTGACATTCAGGTAACCAAAGCATATAGAACTCCAAATAACATCAACCCAATTGAAACCACACCCTGACATATAATAATCAAGATCCCAGAAATTCAGCACAGGGACAGTATACTAAAAGTCACTAGAGAAAATAAACAGATCATATTTAAAGGAAAAGCCATCAGAATAATGGCAGATTTTTCTTCACAAACCATCAAGTCAAGAAAAGCATAGAGTAAAGTACTATAAGTCTTGAAATAAAACATATTCCAACCCAGACTGATATATCCTGCAAAACTCTTTTAAGCTTAATGGAGAAGTGAACTACTTCCATGACAAAGAACAACTAAAAAATTTCATGATGACAGAGCCAACCCTACACAGACTACTGAGAGATATTCTACAGAGGGATCAAAATGACCACACCTCCATGAATGAGAACAGAAAGAACCCCCAAAATAGGGCAAAGAAACACAGGAGAAAGAGATATAAAAGCAGTCTTTCGATTATTCTTCTGTATTCAGCAGCAGAATACTTTCATCAGCATACTCTACAAATAAATTTCTCCTGCACCCTATGGAGCATGATTCTAACCGGGTTTACAGAGTGGATAGTAAGGAAATAGCAGTAGCTCAGTCCCACAAGTGATCCCTGGCCATGAGTAAGCCTCATGGTCACTGTCCATGTTCATGACTTATACTAGAATTTCGTGCAATATCCTATCCCCAGACTGTTAGAAGTGCTGGTCATATATTTGCCATTCCAGTATTTATGTTATGTTTTATTCTTGGTAATTCTTTACTATCATGAAAACTTTTTCTTAGTTGAATTGTTTTGAAATATTTAATTTTAAATTATTAATATTTAATTAATTTTCTAAATATTGTTTAATGTTAATTTTGGTTTTAAGATTTATACTGTGTCTTTAACTTATAATCTATTTATAAGACATGGTATGATATTTTATCCTAGTATGAGAAACCTTACAAAGTATATTTCTAGGACTTGGATCCCCGGGCCTGCCATGCCCACCTTCCCACCCTCCTTCCCCCTTTTCACCCCACCCCCGACTCTGAGGTGGCAATTGAGACTGGGTGTGGTGGCCCAGTCCTGTAATCCCAGCTCTTGGGAGGCTATAAACAGGCGAATATCTAGAAGTCTGTATTGAGACCCTGAACACCCTGTAGACTCTTCCCTAAAAATACAAAAAAAGTATATTTCCATTTTCCATTGGCTTTATATTACTTCTTCCTTGTCTTTTACACACACACATGAAAATATATGCATATAAGATTGATACTGTTTTGTAGAAATCTTTAGTGACCTAATATATTTTACATAGTCCTGCATAACTACCATTTTGAGAGCTCTTTAGTCTTTATTCAGGACCATAGAGCCATTTCTCTTGCCTTCTGGATTATGCTTTTTGTTATTTTCTATGTTACATCTGGGGGCATTAGAATATTTCAAGTTTGTATAACTGGAAAATATTTTACTTTTAGTCTTCAAAGACATGTTTGCTAAGCATAAAATTAAATGAGGACAATTTTTTTTTCTTTCAGTCTTTGGAATTAATTAGTCTAGTTTCTTACACACTTGCTCTTGTTTATTTCTTTTCTTTTGTGGAAGGGTCTACAGGGTGTTCAGGGTCTCACTACTAGATCAGACTCATAGTCATCTGCCTGTTTACAGCCTCCCAAGAGCTTAGATTATAGGAGTGCACTCCCACACCTGGTCTCAATTGCTGTCTCAGCAAGCCCTGGGGGCAGAGCCCATGCTTCAAGCCCAAGGATTGAACTCCCTGCCCCTGTGCCTGCTTGCAGGCACCTTAATCCACTGAGCTATTTTGCTGGTCCTCTCTTTTTTTTTTTTTTCTAAAGTGGAATAAGATACTATTTAATTTTGTTCTTCCCTAGCTATTTGTTTTTACATATATGCTTTAATGATTTTTTTCTTGACAATTAGTTTTGGACAATTTCATTTTTGTGTATCTTGGTATTATTTTATTGAAATTTCTTGTGAAAAATGTTCATCTTTCTTGGAAAGGCAGTGCTATAATTGCAACTAAATTCAGAAATTTTAAATCTTTATTGCTTATGCCTTTCTACTTTGAGAATATTAATTATATGAATGTAAGTTTCTTGAATTTGGCACAGAGTGAACTATTATATGCCTGATCTATAAATTACATTTCTTCACTTTTATCTTGGACAATTTCTATTGTTACATTCATTTAAGTTTGTAAATTATTTACAATGTGTTCTATTATTAACTCATGCTATGTATTCATTTCAGAAATATTTCTCTAAAATTCACTCTGTCTATATCTTGCATCTTTCACATTTCAATATTTGTCTATAATTTTTAATGTGCTATATAATTATTGACTTTAAAAAAGTTAATGAGAAAACAGGATAAAAAAGACAAGAAAAAAGTTAAAGATTATTGGAATTGTTAATGTTCAAATAGTTATCAAAAAAAAAACACAAATATTTATGCAGTCTTGCATGCCTATATCCATTCATCTGAGCAATAGATTTGATGATAAAAATACAGAATATAACAACCATTGTTAATTTGCTATTTGTGTTTTGCAAATCTATACCTATTATTACTGCTTCTTTCTTTTTTGCTATTTTCTTTCCTTTTTTTTTTCTTTAGAATAAAATAAAACCAAACATTAAAAAATAAATAAATTATAATTAAATGATTTTGAGTGAGCTATACAGAGCTCTACAAGTAATATTACCAGAATCTAATTTTACCAACACTTTCGTCACCTCACCAAGCTCTCTGGAGCCCATATAGGGTCAGGCCCTATTCCCACCTCCATCCCAGGCAACCACCAATCCCTTTTCTGTTTATAAATTGGCTTATTCTCAGCCCAGCCTGTCCTGCAACTCCCCGGAGCCTGTGCCCCCAAGCCTGCTGAGCGAATGCGAATTTTTGGGCTCTTCCAGGCCCTGTTCCAGCTGAGCCCTTCCCAGTGAGTGTGTGAGAGAACTTTCTGCTTCCCTGAAGGCCTCTGGTGGCCAGCGCCCTCCGGAGCCCTCACCCGCAAGACCTCTGAGAAAGTGACAATTTCCGAGACTCTTTTGGCTTGATCCACCCCAGCCTGGCCCGACCTGCAACTCCCAGGAGCCCCTGCTACAAGGCCAGCCAAGATAGTGAGAAGTTTTGTGACTCTTCCACTCCTGATCCAGCTCAGCACAGCCCAGTGAGTGTGTGGGAGAGCTTTGGCATTCCCCGGTGCTCCTTGGGCACAACAGAGGGGAACCACAGGCACACTGTTGTGCCAGAAGAGCTATAGCAAAAAGGTGCTGCACACAACAGCTAGATCCAGGCCAAGCATAACTGGATAATCTCAAATTTAACAGATCGGCACCCAAATCTCATTATGTGCTAAGGTTTAACTGCACCAAAGCTCTTGACCAAAGGTCAGAGGTCAATGCTATACAAAATGACAAAGATAAGGAGCAAAATGCAATCTCAGGCCTTGCGCCCACCAATGATAAGTGCAGAGGACACTAGCTCAGCTGAAATGAATGAATTAACAGAGGTGGAAGCAAAGGAACAACAGCAGAAAGGTATAGAGGAACTCAAACCAGAATTAACTCCTGAAATAAAAAAAGAAATGTCTCAATACATAGCATCTGAAGTAATGAATCAAATCCAGAACATATAGGGTAAACCCAATACCCACCAAGAACAAGGGCAGAGAACACAATTTCAGCTGAAACATATGAATTAACAGCATCACAAGCAAAGAAACAACAGCAGAAAGGTAAAGAGGAAATCAAAGCAGAAATAATTTCTGAAATAAAAAGAAATGTTTGAAGTCATAGCATCTGAAGTAGAGAATCAATAACGGAAATATATGGAGGAAACCCAATTTGGAAAAAACTCTCAGTAAAAGAATTAATAGCTACCTCTAAAGAAGACATGGATTAAAAAAAAGAGAGGAGATTAGAAATATGACGGATTACTTGAATGAGCAATACAGGAAAGATATAGATTGAATGAAGCAGAGTCAATGAGATATACAAGAACTTAAAATCTCAGTCACGAGTCTACAAAACAGTTTGAGTGAAAGTGAAGACAGCTTCAGATCTTGAAGACATTCATGCACCTCATGAAAAGGGGAGAAAGGATCTCTTAAAAACAACTAGTATCCGGAAAAAAATAATCCATCACCTGCAAGACAATGCCAAGATGAACAATGTGAGATAAATAGGCATCAATGACAAAGAAGAAGGCAATACAAATGATATAAAAAATATATAGGCAAAAGTAATAGCAGAAAATTTCCCAAATATGAGGAAACAATCTAACATTCAGGTAACTGAAGCATACAGAACACCAAACAACTTCAACCCAACTAAAAACACACCGAGACAAATAAAAGTCAAGATCCTAGAAATTCAACACAAGAATAATATACTGAAAGCTGGTAGAGAAAAGAAGCAGATTGCATTCAAAGGAAAACCCATCAGAATCACAGCTGACTTCTCTTCACAAACCATGAAGGCAAGAAGAGCATGGAGCAGAGTACTTCAAATCCTCTATGAAAACAAATTCCAGCCCAGACTACTATACCCTGCAAAACTGTATTTCAGGTTTGATGTGGTCCCCTCTCTAGAAGGAATCCACTAAATAGGGAAAACAATTAAAGACAGAAAAAAATGGAGTAAAGAACAGCAGGTATATATCATGACAATCATAAGTCAACACATTTCAATTATAACCATCAATGTAAATGGACTCAATTCACCAATTAAGAGAAATAAACTGGCACAGTGGATTAGGAAACAAAACCTAAGAATATACTGTATAGAAGAAACATATTCAAGTCAAAAAGACATTCATAGACTCAAAGTCAAAGGACGGAAAACAATACTACATGCCCCAGCACCTCAGAAAAAATCAGGAGTAGCAATTCTGTTCTCAGACAATTTCAACTTCAAACCAAGAAGGATCAAGCTCACAAAGAAGGCCACTATATATTGATTAGAGGAAAAATTCAAGAGGAAGAGGTAACACTCATAAATATTTTTACACCAAACATGGGAACAACCAACTATATAAGACAAATCTTAATGGACATGAAAACTCTAATATCCAAGACCACAGTGGTAACAGGAGACATTAAAGCCCTCTTATCTCAAAAAGATAGGTCAACCAGACAAAAAATTAGCAAAGTAGCAGAACTGAACCAGAGCTTGAAACAAATGGACCTGGTGGACATATACAGAGTGCTCCACCCAACCACAGCTGAATACACATTTTCTTCAGCTGCACATGGGTCATTTTCCAAAACAGACCACATACTAGTACAGAGGTCATCCTTAGTATATGCAATAAAACATCTTATGCATATTATCTGACCACAGTGCAATGAAACTGGAACTAAATGACAAAAGAAACCAGAAAAACCCGCTTAAATTCATGGAAATTAAATAACACCCTATGCAGCAATGAATGGGTCACAGAAGAAATTAAACAAGAAATTCAACAATATGTACAATTCAATGAAAATTCAACCAAAACTCATCAGAATTTATGGCATGCGATGAAAGCAGTTCTTAGAGGGAAAATCATAGCTATCAACTCACACATTAGGAAAATAGAATGGGAACAAATAAACACCCTAATGTTGCATCTCCACCATCTAGAAAAGAAAGAGGAAACCAAACCCAGAGCCCAAAAGATGGGAAGAAATCCTAAAGATTAGAGCAGAAATTAATTCAATTGAGATGAAGAAAAGAGTTCATCAATGAATCAAAAAGCTGGTTCTTAGAAAAAATAAATAAAATTGATAAGCACCTAGCTAACCTTATCAAAAATAGGAAAGAAAAATTTTAAATACAAGCAATAAGGAATGAAAAGGGTAAAATCATCACAGACCCAGTGGAAATTCAGAAGATTATCAATAGCTACTTTGAGAATCTTCACGGTCACAGAATAGAAGACACAGAAGAAACAGACAGATTCCTCGAAAGATACAAATTACCAAAAATGAACCAAGAAGATATAACAATTCTCAGTAAGCCAATAAAGGCCAATGAAATATGAAATGTAATGAAAAGCCTGCCAACAAAGAAAAGTCCAGGTCCTGATGGGTTCACAGCTGAATTCTACAAGAAATTTAGAAAAGATATAATCCCTACACTCCTCAAACTCTTCAGTGAAATGGAAAAGGAACCAGTCCTCCCAAAATCATTTCTGGAGGCAAGTATTATACTGATTCCAAAACCAGGTGAAGATACAACCAAAAAGGAGAACTACAGGCCAATCTCTCTCATGAACATAGATGCAAAAATCCTCAGTAAAGTCCTACTAAATAGAATACACAAATCATCAAGAAGATCATACACCATGACCAGGTCACATTCATCTCAGGGATGCAAGAATGGTTCAATATGCGAAAATCTATAAATGTAATACACTATATTAATAGACTGAAATCTAAAAACCACATGATCATCTCAATTGATGCAGAAAAAGCTTTTGACAAAGTCCAACACTCATTCATGTTCAAAGTCCTACAGAAAATTGGAATGGAAGGCTTCTACCTCGATTTGATAAAAGCCATCTATGACAACCCAACACCTAATATAATTCTAAACAGGAAAAAACTGAAATCTTTTACTGTTAGATAAGGTACAAGACAAGGATGTCCTCTATCACCCCTCCTATTTAATATAGTTTTTGAATCATTAGCTACAGCCATTAGACAAGAGGGAGAAATAAAAGGAATATGAACAGGTAACGAAAAAGTCAAATTATCTATTTGCAGGTGACATGATATTTTACTTGGAAGACCCAAAAAACTTGACCAAGAAACTACTAGAATTAATGCACAAATTCAGTAGCGTAGCAGGATACAAAGTCAATACTCAAAAGTCAGTAGCATTCTTCTACACAGATAACAAACACACTGAGAGGGAAACTGTAGAAGCAATACCTTTTACAATAGCACATGGAAAATGAAATATCTTGGAATTCACTTAACCAAGGAAGCCCAAAATCTTTTTATGGCAAATTGCAGTACTCTAAGGAAAGAGATTACAGATTATTTCAGAAAATGGACAGATATTCCCTGCTCCTGGATAAGAAGAACCAATATCGTGAAGATGACCATATTCCCAAAATTGTTGTACAGATTTAACACAATCCTTATCAAATTGCCACCAAAATACCTCTCAGACCTAGAGAAATCATTCCTAAAATGTATTTAGCACCAGAATAGACCTAGAGTAGCAAAGGCAATCCTGGACAACAAAGACACGGCACGAGGCATCACAATTCCTGACTGAAAATTATACTACAAAGCTACTGTGATAAAATCAACATGGTATTGACAACGGAAAAAGCCTGAGGATCCATAGAATAGATTAGAAGGTGCAGAGGCCTCTATGAACACATTCAGCTACCTGATCTTCAACAAAGTGGCCAAATACGCTTACTGGAAGAAAGATCGTCTCTTTAACAAATGGTGGAAAACCTGGCTCTCTGCATGCAAAAATCTAAAACTTGACCCAGGTCTATCACCACGCACTAAGCTAAAGTCAAAATGGATTAAAGATCTAAACATTAAAAGAGAAACACTCAAATTTCCTGGAAGAGAAAGTAGGAGGAACTATTGAAGACATAGGGATAGGCAAAGAGTTCATGAACAAACATGTATTCATCAGGAAACACTTGAAAGAATTAACAGCTGGGACCAACTCTTCTTGAGAAGTTTTTGCACATCAAAAGAAATTATCAACAAAGTGAAAAGACAATCTACAAATTTCAAAAAAATCCTAACTGATAAGCACTCAGACAAAGGTCTTCTCTCTATAATTTATAAAATACTACGATACATTAGGACCCTCAAATTTAAAGACCCAATCCAGAAATGGGCATCTAAGATGAATACACACTTCTCAGAGGACAAAATTAAAGAAGCGCATAAATATATGAAAAAATGCTCCACATCACTAGCCATCTGTGAAATGCAAGTTAAAACAATATTGAGATACCATCTCACTCCAGAAAGAATGGCTGTCATAAGGAAATCAACCAACAACAAATGTTGTAGAGGATGTGGGGAAGAGGGAGCGCTTCTCCACTCCTGATGGGAATGTTGACTGGTGCAACTATTGTGGAGATCAGTGTGGAGTCTCCTTACAAAACTAGGACTGGAAATCCCATTCAAGCCAGCTACTGGGAATTTTCCCAGAGGAACTGAAAACATCATATCATAGTGATATATGTGTACATATGTTTATAGCAGCGTAATTTGTGATAGCCAAATCTTGGAAACAACCAAGATGCCTGTCATATGACGAATCGTTGAAAAAGATATGGCCTTTTTATACAATGGAATATTACTCAGCTATAAAGAATGATAAACTTGAAGCATTTATATTTAAGTGGATGCCACTTGAACATATACTCATAAGTGAAATAAATCAGATGCACATATGCAAATATCATATAGTCTCCCTAGTATAAGAACTCAAAAGAATACAAATAGAAAGGTATAACAACAACTAAAAAGAATTTAGATAGATAGGTAGGGTAAACTGAACTGCATATGTTGCAGGGTAATAATCAGCTTCTCTTCTGGATGGTTAACAAGCTAAGTTTGCAGATCAAAATTGGAGAAATGGGAAGGGCTGCAAGGTCAGCCAACATTTTGGCTCTAGCCTTTCAAGGTCAGTGAAGCCTCAGGACATAGGATAACCTGTACTGTAACATCTTGGAACTCAATTGTGCCCCAAATTTTCTGATCAAGAAGATTATGGAGCCACACCAGAATGTGATCGATGATGTATAGTGTGCCTTAGGAGAGTCACATGGAGAGAAAACTTTCTCTCAGGTTTTCACAGAGAGCAAACTGGTCAAGCAATGTCTGTGATTCATCCACATGCCCGACCCTGACAAAGGATCTACAAAATGAGGTACAGAGTTACAAGACCAGTAAGTCCCTTAGGGGACTTGACTGATCTCGTCAGATACAAAGTTGCATTTTTTGTTATATAGGTCTTGCTTTATCTTGGTCTTAAACATCCAGCTGAAAAGTATAAAAGTGAGGTATATAAAATAAGGCCATAATTACAAGCAGAGCTGTAAATGACTCCAGCCAACAACTTCTTCAGATGACGCACTAATATTGTGGACTGCTAGACTGTGTTGGATTGTCTTGCTGAATTCAAGTACCTATAATAATTTAATGACAATAGAATACCCATCTCTTTCAGGAGTAAACAACAAAAAGGGGATACAAAGGAAGGACCATTCTGTGTTGGTATAAACAGCACACTTAGGATAAATGTGCAGTACTTTCACATAATTCTATGAGAAGAAAGATTTGGACTAATAGTGTTTGGATAGGATATCCTGTCTGCTTCTTGTACTGTGGATAACCACTAGGAAGATCACAATGTAAAAGTATTAATTATTGAAACTGTAGTATAATTCAACTTTAAAAAAAGATAGGTATACAGCTACATTCTCTTAATTCATTGAATAGAGGCATCCACTCTAATAGTGTTTGTAAGTAGAATATCATGTCTGTACCTTGTACAACAAAAAACCACTATGAAAACAATATGCAATGTATTAGTTATTGAATCTGTTCTACTAATTTGATCTGAAACTGTCTCATTGCTATTTGTTCTTCAATAAAATAAAATGATATAAAGTAAAATAAAACAAGACTAAAAAGCCATTGGCTTATTCTGAATATTTTATGTCAGGGAATCACATAATAAGTGTCTTTGTGTCTGGCTCCTTTCACATAGCATAACACTTTAAAAATTCATCCATGTGGTAGTATGTATCAGTACTTCAATCCCTGTGTGTGTGGGGGGGGGTGCGCACGCGCACAATGCCTGATACTACTCTACTGTCTTTATATGCAAAATTTTATCTATTCTGTTCTTGATGCAATTTTTAATTTTTCCCCAGTTTTAGGCTACTATGAATAATTATACTGCTTCTAAAATGTCTGTACAAATTTCTGATTGGAGACATGTTTTTATTTCACATGAGATTAAAACTAAAAATGGAAACTCATGCATAAGGGTCCAATTTCTCTAATTCCCAGAAACCCTCATTACTTCTTTTATACAGAGTTCATGAAAAAGTATAAATCAAAGAAAAAAACTTGTGTAAATATAAATTTATTGAGACATCATGAAATTAATACAAGTTACCTTTGGCCTCTACAATTAGAAGAGGTGCTGCAAGCTGTGGCCATGGGCTTCTAGCCATTTATCTGCATGGTGGCCTGCTGAAGTGGGTGTACAATTCTAGGCAGACTCTATCAATGTTACAACAGTGGAATGAAGTGGCACTTCGTTGTATTTTGTTTCATATTTCTCTGAAGGATAAGGATGCTAGCATCCTTTCATGCACTTACCAATCGTTTGTACATCTTCCTAGGAGGAATTCTTTCAAAGAAACTGCCTATTTATTTATTTATTTATAGACTGCCCATTTAAAAATGAGATTGTGTGAGTATTGTTTAAATGTAAACTTTAATATTCTACATACAAGATGCTGTCTCTTCACTTTCCTTTGATAATGTCCTTTGAAATACAAGATACTTTAATTTTATCGAGTTCAAAAATGTGTTTATATATGTCTTAGGTGTTACCCACTAGAAACCATTGCCAAACTAAGTTTCCTGAAGATTTATTCCTACTTTCTTATGATTGGTACAGTCTTAGTGTACATTTAGGTCTACGGTTCTTTTGAGATTTTACGTATCTTACAAATCTCACAAATTATGTTTTGTAAAAGAAAAAAATTAGTGAACTGGGAACTGCTCATAATACACAATCTTTTGGAAAAAACAAGTTCATGTTTATATTAATTGAAAATATGTTAAACAGCTACCTATTTGGGAGGCCAGGCAAGAGAAAGGCTCCTCACAAAATCCATTGTCTGAGGTAATAAAAGATACCTTTTACTAAGTTCAAACATTCAAAAAAAGTACCCACACAGGTTACTTGACTCTCATCATAATATTTCCATTTTGGATCCCTCTGGGCTATGTTCAGATTTCACACAATTTACATGCCTCCACTATAGGATCTGAGATCTTCTAATGAGCACTATTACTCTGTAGCAGAATAAAAAGCATCAATTATGAATGGTGTCTGCATTTTTTATATCTAAATTTAATACTGACAAATATTTTTCTCTACTTTTGTTGCAGTAAAATATTGTAGGGTAATCCAAACTACTGTCTTTCCTCCTCCTGAAGGTACCACTTTACCTTAAAGTGTTGTTTGCTTATTTATTTATTTCTTTACTTACTTCCTGGGAGACAAGGTCTTGCTGTGTAGTGCAGGCTGGTCTTGAATTCACTTATGTAGCCCACGCTGGCCTCAAACTCATGGTCATCCTCCTGACTGAACCTCCCAGATGCTGGGGTTATAGGCTTATACCCCCACACCTGGCCCTATTTCTTTTTCTTATAATCTGGCAGCATTAAGTGTTAGTGCCAGGTCATGGGAAATGGCAAGCAGAGTATGAAGTGACATACAAATCACAGGAAACCATTGAGACAGAAAGCATGGCATTTAGGAGAGTAGCTTCACAGCATGGGTCGGGTCTAAGAAAGTGGTGCATTGCTAGAACCCTAGGTCTGATGCCAAAGTACAGGTCAATCTATGATGATGAGTCAAAAGAAAAGAGAGAAGGCTTTACAGGAAGCCAAGAACAAGGTCTACATCCAAGGACGCGAGCACCAGTGGGGTAGATGTCCATAGCCCAAGTCTTCATGAGCAATGTGTAAGGCCTAGAGTCCTGAAATTCAGGCAAAGCAGCGAAGTGTGCTTTGTTTAACAACCACAAACGGGAGCACTGTTTACATGTGTGGTTATGGATAGAACTGAAATGCTCAGACTGACTTTTTGGAATAGATAATGAACAGAGTCCAGTGGGAAGTAGTGACTGGAGAGACAGAACAGCCCTTCAGCATGACCACTAGTATGTCTATGAACTTTCTGAGTTCCAGAGTTGTGTCTTCTCATTTCTGTTACTCCAATAACAAAGCAGCCTGAAAGAGAGCAGTTTCTCCATCCACACTATGGAATGAGTGAATAGTGAATGCTCATGATAGGTTAGAGATTTTCCGTTTCTAGAGGTAATTGAAGACCTCTCTGTGTATATCTGTCTTAGTCATTTTCTACCACTGGTACACCATGCTCAACACCTACAATTGAAATGAAGAAAGGTTTATTTTTGCTTAGAGTTTTAGTCCATGACTGGTTCCACAGTAAGAAATGGTACAATGGAAGGGCCCAGACAGAGGGAGATGCCTTATTCCATAGCAACCAGGAAGCATAGAGAAGGCCAGAGACAGGGTCAAAAATGCACATGCACTCTGCCATGTCCCACTCCCAGTGACCCAGCTGTAGTAAGACCCTGCCTGCTAACAACACATGGAGCTACTGATCTCATCAACACATGCATCTACTGATGAACAAAGTGTCCACGTGATCCAAATGCATGAGGCTTCTGGGGGTATGTTTACCTGTTTTTGATCAATGTCTAAGGGTTGTTAGCCATACACAGTTCAGTGGGGAGAGGACTCTGAAGATTACCAAAGTTAAGGGCCATAATTTAGGAATGGATGGACTTTGGTCCCCTGACAAGTATTCATTATCACAACCCAATAGTTAGACAGATGGTGAAGAAGATGAAGAGGGAATGCAATAAAGGAGCAGATTTGCATAAGCTAGAAGAGTCAAGAAATGGTGACGAGACAGGTAACTTGACCAAGGTTGTCCTAATGAACTTTGAAATCAGTCATTGGAAGAGTCTAGTTTAAAACCTAACTTAAGGGGAGTGGCCTATTTTAACAATCTTCTCTCTTCAAACAAAAAAGATAACTCCAAGGATGCTGAATGGGGATCTACATCTGTTCACTGAGTGTTTAGCCTGATCAAAATCAAGAGAACTCTTGCCGTGCTTGAAAGTTTATTAGAGTCCACGGTCCTGGAAACAACAGATCAGAGGATGTCAGGAATACTCTGGTCCCAGAAGCTATTTGTTGCTCATTAGGAGTAACTCTGGGTCCACTCAGAAGACATGTGGCATTTGAAACTTTGTTTTGCAAGGTTGGGGGCTGGCTCAACCTACTCTAAGTGTGGGGCTGGCATAGTACATAGTAGCAAGGGTCAAACTGCAGTCCCCTGTGCCTGCCTAAGGAGGCACTTTAGACTGCTGAGCTATCTCACTAGCCCTTACATTTGAAACTTTTATAGGATTATAAATAACACTGTGTTTATATTGTGTAAATATGACAGCAAAACAGAATCACTAGGAAAATGCATGGAAACACAAGTAAGTAAGTTTTGAGTGGAAATATGCATATATTGATATTAACAAGGAAAGAAGATTAATACCCTAAAGTTACTCAATAGGTATTTTGTATTTTAGCAAATCAAAATTTTTGTATGTTGTTTAAAGTCTCTAGGCTTATTGTGTCTCCATCATTTAAAGTCAGCTTTAGGCCCCATCCCCAGGTGTGCTGAGCCAGCCACTGAAGCCAGACACGGTGGTACATGCCTGCAATCCCAGTGCTGGGGAAGCTGAAAACAGGATGATCACTAAGAATGAGCTAGATAGTGAGAACCTGTACCAAATACAAAAATAAAATATAATAAAATCAGCTTTAAGGGCCAGCCAAATAGCTCAGTGGATTAAAGTGACTGCAAACAGGTGTGGGGGCTGGGGGTTTGATCCTTGGGCCCCCACCATGCTAGCCCTGCCCCTGGGGTGCACTGAGACAGAGATTGAGACAAGGTGTGGTGACACACACCTATAATCCTAGCTCTTGGTAGGTTGTAAATAGGTGGATCACTATGAATCCAATCTAGCGGTGAGACTCTGGATATCCTCTAGACCCTTCCCTAAAAATAAAATAAATTTAAAAAATTTTTAAAATAAGATCAGCTTTAAGTCAAAGCTGTGTATCAAGACCTGTACCAAATAAATAAATCAGAGATTTTTGAAAAATTTAAAAGATAAAATAAAATAAATTCAGCTTTAAGAACTATCTCACTTTAACCTGAATATTAAGTTTCTGTTGAAAAATACTTTAAGATACTTATGGATCTAAGATTTGGAATTTTTTTCCTTTAATTTTTAAAAAATACAAGAATAGTGAAAAGAAAACAGCATCTGAAATGATACAAGATTTCACCAAACAAAATAGTAGGAATTCAACAATGGTTGCTGTATTACATGATGCTATCTTCAAATTAGTTGCTCAGATTATCAGATATAAATGTGTAAGATTATTTTTATTAATTTTATTGAGAAAAAAATAGCAATGAGACAGTTTCAAAACCAAATAGTAGGACAGTTTCAATAATTAATACATTGCATATTATTCTCTTTGTAGTGGTTATTCATAGTACAAGATGCAGATATGATATCCTGTCCAAACACTATCAGTACAAATATTTCATCTCAGTGAATTAAGATAAAGTAGCTATACATCTATCCCAACCATTTTGTACATACAGACACAAAATGGTCTTTCATTTGTATCCCCTTTTTTGTTTAGTTTTGTCAGAGATGGGTATTCCATTGACATTTAAATATTGTAGGAGCATGAATTCAGCAAAATAATCCAATATAGTCCAGTATTTCATAATAGTAGTGGGTTATTCATAGGACTAGCAATGTCAGAAGTTGTTGACTTGAGCCTTTTACAGCTCAGCATGTTAATATGGCTTTACTTTATGTACCTCATTTTTATACTTTTCTGCTAGATGGTTAAGACCAAGATAAAGCAAGACCTATATAACAAAAAATGTAACTTTTCTATCTGACAAATCAGTCAAATCCCCTCAGGATTTCCCCTGAAAACCTTGTACCACAGTTTGTATATCCTTTGTCAGTACAGCCATGTGGATGAGTCACAGCCATTGCTTGACCAATTTGCTCCCTGTGAAAGCCTGAGAGAATGTTTTCTCTCCATGTGACTCTCCTTAGGTGCACTCTACATCATTGATCACTTTCCTCTTTGGCCCCATAATCTCCTGGATCCGTAAATTTTGCACACAACTGAGTTACAGGATGTTACAGTAACATGTGAGATTCATTTAAAGAAAAAAAAAACCACTATCAAAGAAGGTATAAGAAATTAAAAACAAGAAAAAATCACAGTAAAAAGAAAAAAATAAATTTTGAGCATTAACTGTTCCTTTCAAAAGACCAACAGAAATCGACAATACAATTATCCCAACTATTCTGCCTATATATCTAAATATATCTTTCACTTATTTGTCCTTTTCCTCATCCTAGTTTTCCTTCCCACTGAACAATTCCTTTCTATTTTATAGTATGTGTTAGACCTTTCAGATTATAATTACTCTTTCAAGTTCTCACACTAGCAAGATAGTACATTTGTACATGTGGGTCTGATTTATTTCACTTACAAATATAGTCTTCAGCAATATTTGTCTTTTTTATAGTTAAATAATATTCCATTGTATAAAATATAACTTTTTTTTATCCATTCCTCAGTTGATAGGCATCTGGATTATTTCCAATTTTAGCTATGATAAATTGTGTTGCTATAAGATGGGTTCACTGTTCAATTCCTGGTACTACAAAATAAATACATACATACATACATACATACATACATACATACATACATATGGTGTACATATATGGCTGTAGTATTATGATTTTAGTTCTTTGGGGAAAATGCCTAGGAAGGGAGTAGATGGCTTGAATGAAACCTCCAATCCTAGCTTTTGTGGACTCTCTAGTAATTTACATAATGATTGTACCAGCCTACACTCCCCACAACAGAGGAGAATGGTTTCTTTTTCCTCCAAAGCCTCTCCAGCATTTGTTATTGGTTTTCTTCTTGAAGATAGTCATTCTAAGTTCCTGTCTGGCAAACATAGGGTCCTGAGTTCCATTCCCAATATGGCAAAAAAAAAAAAAACTATCGTTTAGCCCAGTAGAAGGTAGTCATTCTTTCTGGTATAAGATGGTAACTCAGCATGGTTTTAATTTGCATGAGATTTGTAATTTGTAGTGAGAGCTATGTTTGTCCATTAATAATGATAATGCTTTGAATTCTTAGAATAATAAGATGTGACTTTTAGTTTATTAATATGATTTAAATATTTCAAAATATTTTATAATAATTTCATAATTATTATTAATAACATTATTATAACAATTTAACCCCTCTATGCATTGAATTTCTTATTTAATAATGAAGATATAATAATGCTGCCTCAGGGCTATTGTAAGGAGTGAAGAACTAATTCAGTAAGTGTTTTAACACTAACATGTGACCACATTCAACACAATTTGAA
>PVKA01043544.1:0-16696 GCA_004027165.1 Ctenomys sociabilis
GTAGATAATTAGATGACATATATATGTATGCATTGTGAAATGATAACTCCTATCTAACCAATTAACATATCTATCCATGCACACTGTCACCTTTTTATGTTGTGTACAGTAAAAACTTTTGATTAGTTATTAATATTATTTATTAATGTTACATATATATAATGATCATTTTCATTATAGGAGATTTCTAACTTCATGCGATGTAACTTGTTTCTTGGACGGCAGCTATGCTCACCACTATACCATCAATCCAGGCAATGTAACTTGTTTCTTTTTTCTCAGTTCTCTTCCCCTTCCTTCAATCCCCCTTCCTTCAATCCACTCATTTACACAAGCTTTTTTTTCCATTTTGTCCATCTTTTCTCTTTTCTTTCCTTCCCTTCTTTTCCCCCTCCATAGATTCCCCTTCCTGTTTGAATATTTTTTTCCTGGTTCACTATATGTTTTATTATTATTTTTTTTTTTTACATTTTGGTTCTTATCTATACTTTTGATTTCTCCTATCAGAGAAATAATGTGGTATGTCCAGTTTGTTTCACTTAAGAGTATGGTCTCAAGGTACATCTATTTACATAAAAGTGCTTTAAGTTCATCAGTCTTTATGGCTGAAGAGTATTCGGTAGTACTAAAAATTATTCTTTATGCATTCATGGGCTAATGGGCGCTTGGATAGTTTCTAAGCTTTGGATATTACAAAATTTGCTGCTAGTAGCACAATTTCAAGTCAGGTGTTATGATGCCCTTTGACTTCCCTTTGTTTACCAGAATTGCTTTTGCTAATCTAGGTTCACACTGGTACCCACTGGATTTAAGAAATGTTTTCTCTACTTCTGTGAGATAATGTATTGGTATTTTAATCAGAATTGCATTAAGTCTGTATTATAACATTGGGAATATGGCCATTTTCAATATTAGATTCTTTTTTTTTAATTTTCTGATATCCTCTATGAGCTGCTTTTTTGTGCTATATTTTTTTTAAAGTAAGGATCTTTTAATTACTTTTCTAGTTTGATTATTAAGTATTTCATTTTGTGAAAGTGAAATACTGCTGTGATAGGTGCAAATGACATCTAGAATAACCAATTATAGTAACATAGCTGAATACAATGTCAACACTCAGACATGAATAGTATTCCTGTACACAAATAATAAACTCACTGATAGAGAAATCAAGGAAACAATATATTTCTCAATAACATTTAGAACTCTTGTTATCTCATCATTTAGCAGATTTAGAATTTGATGATTGTCTCAGCTACTTTTCTCTCATTGCTGAGACAAAACACCTGACACCCAAAATTAAGGAACAAAAGCTTTATTTAGCTCACAGTTTGTGGAGGTTTCAGTCCATACTCAGCCAGCTTCCAGGCAGAGTGCCAAATGGCAGAGGGTAGCAGTTCATAGCAGCAGAAAAGAGAAAAACAGCAAGAGAAAATGGAAAGAATAGCAGCAACAATGGCAACAGCCGGCAAGTCTGTCTCCCTTATGCTGTATTCATGCTATCCATCCCAGGCTGGGTATAGTACTTAGACACATAATCCCGGTGAGACTCATACCCATAATCCCAGCACTGGATCACAAATTAATCACAAGTTCTAGAAGTTTGCCCCATGACTGCACGAATGTTCAGGGGACAGCTATAAACTATAGCAGTTATAAACTATAACAGTCTGACCCTGAAACCCCAAGGTTGAATGCACATCCATTGTACCAGAAATTTTAGTCCATATGGAAGAGTTTCCAAGGTCATAACAGTTTCGTCATTAATGAAAAGTCCAAGCCCAAAATTTCCTCCAAGATCTGAAGAAACTCTCAGCTGTGAACCCCTGTACAAATGAAAAGTGAAACATTACTAATATTCAATGGCATAAGAAAACCATTACCATTCCAAAATATACACACAGCAGGGTAATACAAAGCACTGGGACCAAAGCATATCCAAAATCCAGCATAGTAAACATTAAATCCTATAGTTACATGTGGAACATCCAAAGCCATCTGTGGCAAATCGTGAGCTCCATCTGGTTCTGCCCCTGCGGCATGCCTGCTGGTTGTGTCTCCTATGGTTTCTCTCTTAGGCCTGCTTTGCTCCCTTCTTTCAACTTCTGTTAGGTGATTCACATTTCTGGCTTTTCCAAATTTCTAAGGTTTGGGGGATTTTAATCAGATTTATGTTGAGAATGCAAAGATAGAAGTGAGAGCTTATACACTGCTGCCTAGAGGATATCTAGGTTTCTAATGAATATGTATCTCACTCACGCCTTTACAAAGACCCCTCTCAGGTGTGCACTGCTTGGACTCTGAGGACTTCTTCTGAAATCTAGATAGAAAGCATTTTAACCTCAGAACTATTGCATTCTGAAAACTCCTAAAACAATGCCACTTGCATGCTACTACTAAGGTCCGCTGCCAGCTGGAGCAGTAGTTAGGCTTCTTGGCTGTAGGCGTTGAATACCTGGGTGGCCTAGCACTCTGTCCCTGATTCCAAGGAATACATTCTCCATGCCAGCACTATTCTGGAACATCGGGTCTTCAGTATTCCCCTCAAGGCAAGGTCCCTCTCCCTTGCAATTCTGAGGCTGCAAAGGGTAGAGACCTGCCGCCTCCTGTAATGACCTCAAGCAATCTTTTCTATTCTCTTTTTCCTTCTTGGCAGCAAGATATTCTCTAGGCATCAATGTATATGTTCTCAGTTCTATCTTTACATTCCACAGATTTATTGGAGCATCCTTTCTGATTAAACTCAGAATATTTTAAATCATCCTGCTGGGCTCTTTGCTCTTGATTCTCAACATAAATCTGATTAAAATCCCCCAACAATAGCCATTCCACTACCTCAATATTTGGCTGTTTTGAAATTACTTTTGTCAGACCAATTGGTCCTTCATGCTTAGTCTCAGCCAGACCCTCTGGAGGGTCTGGGCACAAGAAAAGTGCAGACAAACTTCCTGTCAATCCATAGCACCAATCGTCCAGAGTCCCACGACCACTGCATTCCTTCTTCCCAGAAGAAGCCTTCTCAACCTGGTCTCTATAGGCAGCATTTCTATCAGCTTTATTGCTTCTGATCCCTGACCAGAATCTCCCATACAGAACAGCCAAAGCTCTTCCAACATTCCTGTCTTTTCCCAAAAGCTATTCTCAAAAGCTCATAATCCAGAGCAATGGCCCCACTTCTCTGGTACCAAATTATATCTCAGTTACTTTTCTCTCATTGCTGGGACAAAATATCTGACACTCAAAATTAAGGAAGGAAAGGTCTATTTAGCTCCCCGTTTGTGGGGGTTTCAGTCCATACTCAGCTGCCTCCTAGGAAGACTGGCGTGTGGCAGGGGCAGCAGTTCATGGTGGTGGGAAACAAAAACAGCAAGGGAAAACTGGCAGGAACAGCATCAGTGGCTGCAGAGAGCAAGTTTTTCTCGCTTACGTTTCATTCAGTCTGTCTGTCCTGGGCTGGGTGCAGTACTCACACCTATAATTCCAGCACTGGATCATGAATTAATCACAAAGCCTAGAAGTCTGCTCCATGACTTCATGAGGTTTTGGGGAGACAACTAGACACAACCATAGCAATGATGCAGTGTTAAATGTAGCCACTATATGTCATACTCCGGGGTTTATTCATCTTATAATTGAAAAACTTTATTAACAAAATTTCATTTCCCCTCCAACCTGGAAGGTACCATTCTAAGTACTGTTTATTTCTATGTATTTGACATCTTTCAAATCCAGATATAAATTTGCAAATTTAAAAGAAATAAATGAATGATGTCATCTTTATAAGATATATTGGTCTGAAATTTTAATGTGAAACTAATAGAAGATATTTAGAAGTTTTTTAAATTGTCACTTCATCTGACTGTTCATAAAGGGACAGACAAAAAAGAAATGTTTAAAGACATTGTCAGACAACTTAGCAGTTGTTTAAACTTTTCCAGAAAGACTATATTGAGTTAAAGAATTCCTCTGTCTTTTTAAATGTTCGAAATGAAAATATTTGAATTTCCTTTGTTCTGTACAAATGATATGAAATGTGAGATGTGAAATAAGGTAAATAAAAGGTATATTTCCAAAAGGAAACTGTTTCAATACCTTATTCCATATACATAAATTAATTATATATTGATATTGGTCAAATTATTTCATATTTAAGGGTTTTGATTTTGCTAAGAGACTATTTAACAAGAATATATTAAAATATAGCAATCTATTAAAATCTCTAACATTAAAACCTAGTTGTGTGATTATGAAACTTACAATATTTAGAAATTCTAAAGGACAGAAAAATACTGAAATATTTGAAAAATACTGGATGGATCAATTAAGACTCAGGACATAGGAGAACCTGTACTGTAACATCATGCAACTCAGTTGTGTCCTAAATTTTATGGTCAAGGAGATTATTGGGCCAGAGAGGAAAGTGATCAAGATTGTAAACTGTGCCTAAGGAGAGTCACATAGAGAGAACAGGCTTTCACAGAAAGCAAAATGGTCAAGCAATGGCCGTGACTCATCCACATGGCTGACACTGACAACGGATCTATGAGTTGCAGTACAGGGTCTCAGGATAAATCCTGAAGGGATTTATCTGACTTTAATCAGATACAAAAACTACAATTCTTGTTACATAGGTCTTGCTCTATCTTGGCCTTAATCATCCAGCAGAAAAGGACAAAAACAAAGGATAAGAATTAAAGCCATACCCTGAGCTGTAAAAGACACAACTCAACAACTTCTGACATTGCCAGACATAGAGAAAACCCAATACTATTATGGACTACTGGACTATTTTTGGAATATTTTGCTGAATTCACACACCTATGGTATTTAAATGACAAAACTAAACAAAAAGAGCATACAAATGCATAAGCATTTTGTATCTGTACATTCAAAATAGTTAAGATAGATATACAGCTACATTCCCTTAATTCAGTGAATAGAGGGATCTACTCTAATAGTGTTTGCAAATAGAATATCATGTCTGCATCTTGTATAACAAATAACCACTAAGAAAATAATGTACAATGTATTAATTATTCAATCTGTCCTACTAATTTGATTTGAAACTGTCTCATTGCTATTTGTTTTTCAATAAAATTATGGAAAAAAAAAGAAAAATACTGGACTGACTATGAGATAGTAACTCAGTGAAGCTCCCCATATCTTATGTGTGAGTATATGATTTCTTGTGCATGTATGTTTATCCATAAATCACCAGATTTATGGTTTATTTTTAGTAGTTTTTGCTAATGCTTAGGATCAAAGCTAGTAAGCCTTAGGCATAGTTGATAAATGCTCTACCACTGAGCTACTTCCATTTCCCCACCTTTTCATTTAAACCTGGCTTACTCTAACCAAGAGGAAAACAAAAACTAGTGGTAGACTACTTATCTGAAGCCATATGTTCAAAGAATATCCCTAGGGACAGAGAACATACTTTCCAGAGAAAACAAACTTTTATATTCTTAGTTACTCTGTGAAGCCTCCAGTAAGGTCTGGGGAAAACAGGACTTACATCATCTCTAAGAAAACACTTAAACTTGATCTGAATTGGAGAAAATTTTGCTTGCCCTCAAAGTCTACCAGTGAAGCTGTTGTATATTTTGCTTTGCAAATTTTAGTTCTGTTCTGATATGTTTAGAAGTATGCCTTTAAATGTAGTGTCCTATAACACTAAAAATCTAGCTAAAAATGTGTATGTGTAATAGAAATAAAGCTCTTTTAACTCATTCAGAAGATCAGTGCAAAGTCAGTGTACAGTGCTTTCCCCTCAGAAAGATAAAGGATGGATTCTTCCCGCTGAGATTCAAGCCTCTAGGATCTGAATAGCTGGAAGAAACCCTGGATCACCACAGGACTGTTAGAAGAGATGCTCCACAGAGTGCTTTGGAAGGGCTCCATTCAGGCCAACTTTGGAACAGTGTTAGACATTATTAAAGAAACACAGGTCTTAAGAGATTAAAACAGCATGAAAAAAAAATAAATGTAATGTCTGCCATGGAAATTTTTAGATTATTCAGACTATGTTTCTACTATGTACAATATTTTCTGATATTTTCTTGTCTACTACATTGTAAATTTTATACATATGCCTTGTATCGCTGTACATGAGTATAAACTGGTGAACATTTTCCCTTTGAATGTATAGAACTGATATTTCTACACACAGAATATTCCAGGGAGCCATTAGTAATGTAATAAGAGAGTTATGTATCCAGACACTAAGAAAAATGCAGATTGAAAGCTTAAAATTATGAAAAATTAGCTTTATAGTTTTGAAGAATATTCTTACTGTAAGAACTATACTGAGTCTTTAATTATGTGAGCAAATGAAGGAAAATGACACATAGTAAGTTCAGATTTATTCTACATAGTAGTAATAGCCCTACAAGGACTTTTATTTTTATCTGTCTCTGATCCCCCTCTTTAGAATTTCATTTTCCTTTGCCTTTTAGTGTTTGCTTACAAGCCATGCTCCAAATAAGTGTTTTTCCAAAATAACATCTACAAATTAAAAATAAACATACAAAAACATGTTCAGAATTATTGATTATTAGTGTCACACAAAGCAAAACCCTAATTGAGGTTGAACTTTGTAATATTACTACAACTATATAAAAATTAAAAATTGTTATTTCCTGGTTCCTTGTTAGTTTTAAGAGATCTTTACTTTCACATTCATGAGTTGCACTACTGTCTTTGAGGTCTGAAAGTCTATCTTCGTTTTTATTCAAGTGGTTTTGCTAGCTTTCAATGGAGTTCTTAATTCTCTGGATATTTGTTTGAATCTGTTTCATGCATTCTAATTCTTTCCTATATTGTTCAATATTTCCATTGTTTTTCCCATTAGTCTTTATTTTTATTATCTATGTCTTCTTTATATCTTGATCAATTCATTCACAATTGTCATTTCCTTTTATACCTGAGGGATTATTTCTATAGCCTGATGGATTTGTTTCTTTACTTCAGTTGCTATCATTTCAGAAATTTCAGGTGTGTGATTTTTGCATTCTTGTATGTCTTTGTCTCCTAGATTTGTTCTGGGTAGGCTGGAGGATTGAGATTGCCTTTTACTGCTCTATTTTAGCTTCTTTTAAGCTCCCACTAATCACCCAGATTTATCAGTTGTGAGAAAGTGGTGAGGCCTATATGAGTAAGGTTTCTGCTACAGTTGGGAGCAGGGTAGGACTCACCAAGACTCTCACCAGTAGTGGAGGCCACTGGTCAACACTCAGCACAGCTTCAGTGTAGGTTGTAGGTGTGGTCCAAATTCACCAGGATCTCGTGGGTCACTAAGAATCCTCCTAAATGCTTATAGGGTTTGAGCAATGTCAGCACAAACTCTAAACCTGCATACTGGTGGCCAAAGGACACAACTCTCCAGAGTACTGTGGGTTGATCAGAGTCCTCCTAAGCTCTTAAAATTTTGGACCACACCAGCACAAGCTCCATGCCTATGCCCTGGTGGCCCAAGTATCATACCTTACTAGAATTCCATAGGCTTCCCTGAGTACCCCAAAATCTTAAATGCACCAGAAAAGCTCTATACTTACATGACCCAGGTTCACAGGTCTTAGCTCTTCCATAAATTTAAAAAAAACAAGAACATGTGGAGAAATGAAAGTTTTTGTACTAACTTTTTAAAAGTTATACATTATTAAAGATATTTAAAATAATATGGTGGAAACTGCTCAAAATATTTGATTGGAACTATCACATTGTAAAACCTTCAGAGAGTTGTGTCATGCCATACTGTGATGTCCAGAGGTACAGAGTAAGCTTCTGCCCTGCTGGAGCATACAGCTCCTGCAGATCTTAGACCCAGCATAGACAAAAAGAAAAGAAGCAGTTTAGAATAAAGACCATGTATTTGAAGGTGGAAAAGGATGAAGAGAGAGATACAACAGACATGGCAGACAGCTGCTGTGGAAGAAGACAGACTATCCCAAAGTGAATAACTTAGAGATTCCTTATCCACGGCTTCTTTTGTTGAGTTCTCTGTCTCATGAAGGCTCTTGGAACTTGATGGGCTTCCTGACTTATCTCAGCCTCCCTCTACACCTGACAAAGTTATCTAGATCCTGGTACAGAGGCAAAAGTCAATAGGTAGCCACACCCAAAAAAACACTGATGAAATGTAGACATTGACTAAAGAGGTCTCCATACTAGCAATAAACATTTCTACTATAATAAACCTGAAGCATTAGGATAACTCAAAATAATAAACAAAATATTTTAGAGTCAGTCAGATAGCTCAGCAGACTAAAGTGAATGCTTGGGTAGAGAACACCTGCTGGGTTTCTATCCCTGGACCTGCTGTGCTGGACTCACAGGCTGGCTGAGATGGAGACTGAGAGTGCATAGTGGAGAGCATCTGTAGCCCCCAAGAGGCTGAACACAGGGAATCTCTATGAGCCTGATCTATGTAGTAAATACCTGTAGACTCTGTAATAAATACAAAATTAATTAATTAATTTTAAAAATTAGCCAATGAGGGCAAAAAATGCCTTCAAAAATCCCATCTCTTCCCCAAATTTATTCATGGGCTATTGAAGGAGAGGAAATCAAAGCCCTGTAGCTAAACTATTCAAAGTTATAATGGAAGAAGTAGCAAATCAGATAGATATCATCTTTGGAAATCTCACAGAAGATAAAACTAAAAATAAAATAGGAATAATAAAATAATCAAGTCTACAGAAAAAAATTCTAATAAAAAGTAAGCTAGGTTGAACAAAATGATGTAAAACATGAATGAGCAGTGTAGTAAAAATCAGAGTTCATAAACTGATATCAAACAGAAATTCAGAAGATTTAAAATTCTCCTGAAAGTATGGACAACAGAAATTTCCACTGTGAGACAGAGTGCCAGAATTAGAAAATGGGAATATTTTCAGTGAATAATAATGAGAGATGGGGCTGGGGTGATGGCTCAGTAGAATAAGTGCTTCCCTGGCAAGCACAAGGGTCTGAGTTCAATCCCTGGTTCTGGAAAAAAAGATAATAATGAGAAATACCTTAAAAACAATACAAGAACATTAGAAATGAATCTGTAATGTCTCGATGGCAATGGTAAAAGGAAGCTTTCAAACATGGAGGTCAGTGTCTTTACATCCAGGCACTCTGATCATTCCCAAACTATTATGCCCTAATCCCTGGTGGTTCAGGGCTTCTACAGTGTATGCTAGCAGGAAGTACAGAAGCAGAAAGCCTCGTAAATTGAGGGTTTGTTCTCACAGCATTTATCCCAGTCACCAGCTGATTCTAGGTAACAGAAGCAACATGAACTGGTACAGGAACATGAACAACTAGGAAATGAGAGTATTCTTTCTGAGAGCAGAGCATTTTCTGGCATAATGTGACCCAAAGGAGGCTAAGCTAAGACTTATGGGAATTAGGGAAAGACAGAAGACAGCAGAAATGGCATGAAAAAGAAAAACTGTACTGAAAATATTAACAGAAAATTTTCAAAAGAAAGGAATTTGACACACAGATAAGTGAGGTTTGTAGAATACTAACTATTTATCAAACAAGAACCTCCCTATGACACATCAAAGGTAAAATCCCAACCCTACAACCTAAGTCTAAAGTTTGTTAGAGATAAGCATTGCATCTATTATAAAAGAAAACTTACAAAATGACAGCAGAATTTTCAAAACAAAATTTAAAGACCAAGAGAGTTGGAAGTGAAAAATTTCAAGTCCTAAAAGAAGATAACTTCCAACTCAGACTTACATGTCTTTCAATACTGATTTTAACTTTATGAGGAAAATAGATATTTCCATATAAAGAGCACCTAAAGAAATTCATGAACACCACAACAACTCAAGGATCAAATATAGCTCAAGGCATTATAGAAAGAGACTATGAAACTAATAATGAATAAGTCTAGCAGGTTGAAAAATTATGTAAAAGGGAAAGAAAGGCAAAAAGCAAGAGGAAAATAAGGCAATGACAGGAGCAAGTCAATATCTATCAGTAGCAATTCTCAAAGTGGATAGTCTTGATTCCCTCATCTAAAGACACTAATGGATTGGCTGGGTCAAGAAACAAAATTTGATGGTATGTTGTACATAAAAAAAGTTATATATATGTTAAATATACAAGAAATATTTAAAGCAAAAATAAATTCACAGACTAAAAATGTATTGATTTGTTATCTCCCTTCTGTCATATTTCTTAAAAATAATAAACATCTTCTCAGTAAATGATTCTTGTCCATATGTGCAGCTTTTTTATGAGGTTAAGCTATCACCTGTTTTGTGTAATAACCACTGATTAACATACATCCAAGGTACCACTTTTTATTTTTTTTTATCATATTGCCTTTTATTAAATGCAACCTAGTGAGAATCTAACACATTTAGAAAAAGATAACTTCCATTACAGATGTACTTATTTTTTCTAACCCAACAGACTACCTGTATCTGCTGGTTCTCTACCCAGAGAATCAATCTACAAAATGTCAAAAGTATTTTACTGGCATCTAAAGACAGTTTCCTTAGCATTTTTTCTCAAGTGATATAGCATAACAAATAAGCACATAGCATTTATATTTTATTTATTGAAAATAATTTAGAGATTATTTAAAGTGAATTGTGGAACAAATGTATATTATATGCAAATAACACCCCTACTCACATCATGGAATCGGCAAACATGAGTATCTGAGAAGCTGATAGAAATAATCCTCCATGGGCAGAGAACCAAGTGCATCTGATTTTCCTATCTGTAGGCTAAAAGATGAAATCAAAATCAGATGAAAATCTTTTTATTATCATTCTGTGGTCTCACTTTTCCTAGAACTATTCGTTTTTAAGGAGACTACTCATTTTAAAATGTAGTATTCATTTTTAAATGAACTACTCATTTTTAAATTGTGATTGATCCCCCAATTACAATTTTTAAACATATTTCTTAACAAAGAGCTACAAATACTATGGTTTACCCCTGTGAAATTCGTTTGTGATGTCCAATCTCCAGTAAGTGATAGATTCTTCCTTCCTTTATACTTACATTACACTGATGTTCCCAAGGGTCTAAATGGGACCTCAGGACTTTAAAGAAGATATTGACCAAATTATTACAGTTTAATAAATTTTGTAGTCTTAAAGGAACATGTTCAACTATACTCTTGGTGGACCTGGAGCTGAGATACTATTTTTAATTAAGATCACCAGAAGTCTTATTTAGCATAGAAAAAGGAATCAAAGTGAATTAGTTACCTTCTTTCATGATTCAAAATGAACTGTATCACACAGGCATTTCATATTATAGATTCAAGCAAACAAGGCACAACAAGGGAGACACAAAATACATAGTATTCATGATTTGTGGTTTGAAACCCATGTAAAAGCTTTTCAATTTCCCTATAGGCTCCCTGTTATGAGTAGAATTCTGAAACTGTACCACTAGAATTCATTTTCCCAATTTCACTGTTGTTACTCAAGAAGTTCAGTTCTGAAAAACATAAAAAAAAAATATTTATTGTTTTTTGAAAATGAGGAAAAAAATAACAACTTATGTCTTAACATGATTCCTTGCCCCTGCTGATGAACAGTGCTTGTCTCACCACACCAGGGACAGTCCCTTAGGAAGCTCCTTGCTGAAGACCTAATATTGTATCCAAAGCTCTGGACAAAATTAGACGGTTTTGCTTCCTACCCTGGAGTTGTCACTTATTTCCAGCTCTCTACTACTTTCACACAAAGACAAACGATTCTCACTCTCGCTCTTGCTCACCCTCCTTATCCCCTCAACGATTCTGTGTGGTATTGTCACTTTTTGGCTGACTGTGTTATCTTCAGTTATGGCCATAGGCTCCTCAGTTTCCCTGTCTGTGGAGAAACCACTAAGGGCATAATTGATCTATTCCAATTGCTGTTTGAAAAGCTGCTAGGAAACCTGCCAGCATAGCTGACTGTGTGTTCTTTTTGTCACTGATTCTAAACACACTCCTAACACATCACTGGGGGAACATCTACAATTTTTTTCACAACTGAAAATTTGTATTTCTAGCCAGAAACAGTGAACGTGTTCATATTACTAACCTCCTCCCTACAAAGACAACTGAAAGCCACCAGGATTGTTTCTGCTGCTCTAAAATCAGATTTTATCTTAGTTATCAGTGTACATTATTGTTAATTTTGAGTACCTAAAATAATAGAGTGTTAAAAGCAATGATTGCCTTGAGAAGGACCAATATTCTATTTTTACAGACAAGAATACTGTGACAAGTTTTCCCTCATTCATCTTGTGAATGAGCTCTTTACTATGCAGTTCTGCCTTTCCTTGTTTTAGGATTTTACTACATATCTTCAAGACAAAAAGGAACATTCAAATATGTCTAATAATAACAATTAACATAAGATAGCTGAAATCTTTAAAAATTATCGGAGACTCAGCACATTTCAGAGTAGAAAAAAGGCGGTAGCATGGAGAGATGAATAATAATTGTACAGCTTTCATGTTCATGTTTTACTTGTAAACCTATGTGAAGGAAACATGTTAAGTCATATTAATATTTTTCACACTGATGAAAACACACATTAGAAATATTATTTACTTACAACTTTAATAACTGTTTCCTGAACAATTTCTAAAAGGACTGCATGTTCCCAAGAAAGCATGCATGCACACCCTTGATCTAAAAAGTAAACAATAGGGCTGGTGAGATAGCTCAGTGGACTAAGCACCCACTTAAGCAAGCACAGAGATAGGATTTGATCTCTGATACCTCATGCTGTACTGGTCTCTCCCCACCCACACCCCAGGGGTGTGCTGAATTAGGGAAGCTGAAAACAGGAGGATCTCTACAAGCCCAAGCTGTACAGTGAAACCCTGTATACCAAATACATTTTTAAAAAATTAACCAAAAATGTAAATAATGAAAGAAAAAGAATACCCAAGATGGTATATTATTTGCTATTGTTTCTCCAATATTTAAACATTCTGCATTGATATTTTTCTTTATTTCAAACAATGTCAAGTATCTTGGTAAGAAGGATTCCAAAAAATTCTGCATAATCAGTTGAAGCCTAAAAAAACTAGAAAGTTTCATAGCTAGTTAGACAGTATTCAATGTGTTATAGCCTACATTTATATTTTATTAAGCCCAGATGAGTTAAAAATAACTGAGTAACTAATATATATATATATATATATATATATATATATACATACTAAACTAAATTAAGCAAAAGCTATGAAGAAATAAAACACAAGCAGCACATAGTAAACAAGTGTATACATGATTGAAGAGGAAATTATAATCTAAACACTTCCAAACTTTGACAAATAATTTAATAAAAGATTGGATGTAGTGGAAAGTGACTGGGCCAAGTATGGACAGAGCTATTGGATGCTAGTTTAGGTCACTTTATTTATTTATGTATTTATTTATGTATTTATTTATTTATTTATTTAGCCGTACTGGGGTAATTATTGAATTTAGGACCTTACAGTTGCCAGGCAAGTGCTTATTCTGCTGCTCTATCTCCCTGGTGCCTTCATAAGTCACTTTAGATTTGGTAGTGCATGGCCTCTAAATTGGACATGAGATTAAAACTGATGATGACAATTCATCAGAGGAAAAGGCTTAAAATTAGAATTACACGTGAAATAAAATTCTAAAAATAATAAAGTAACTTGGGGAAATTCTCTAAAAATAACAAAGTAACTTGGGAAAATTCAATGTAGTATTGACATAGCCTTGAGGGTGACTGTGCACTGAATGTTTCCTCCCAAACTCATGTTGAAATTCAACTGCCATTTTGATCCTATTAAGTAGGGTGGGGCTGAGGAGATAGCTCAATGGTCTAAGCCCTGTCTGGCAAGCATAAGGACCCAGCTTCAATTCCCAGGGCCTGCCAAGCTGGCCACCAAAGCCAGGTGTTGCACGCCTGTAATCCCAGTGCTGGGTAGGCTGAAACAGGAAGATCACTATGAGTCTGAGCTGCGTTGTGGGACCCTGTACCAAATACATAAATTAAAAAAAACAAAAGTATAGTATTGAAGAGGTAATGACACCATGAAAGAGTTTCCTGTTGTCATCAAGGACTTGGTTCATTACCAAGAGAGTTGTTTCCTTATGAAAGAATAAGTTGGCTTTCTTTCACTTCTCTCTTGCACTGTCTTTGCTTTTCTTGTATTCCTTCGTGAGCAAGGAATTTCTCAGCTGATGTTGATCAGCATTCTTGAACTCCCAACTCTCTAAAATATGAAAAATAATTATGAATTATCAGATTGATTATTATGCTCATTATGACTTATTGAGATTGATTCTGTATAGAAGCACAAACCAAATTCAGAAGAGAGCCTTAAGAAGCTAATGAGATAGGACTGACAAGATAGCTCAGTGGACTAAGCACCTGTGTTGGCAAGCACAGGGACCAGGGTTTAATCCATGCACCTGTGCTCCAAGCCAGCCCTGCCCTGGGATGCACTGAGCCAGTGACAGCGTCTGGCATGGTAGTGTGGCCCTGTAATCCCAGCGCTAGGGAAGCTGAGAATAAGAGGGTCACTATGAGTCCTAGATACATAGTGAGACCATGTACCAAAATACATAAATGAAAAAAAAGAAGAGGAGGAAGGTAATCAGATAAAGTAGGGGAGTTTGTCAATATGTAGAAACTCAGATGTCACAATAAAATTCAGGACCACTATGTACAATGGGAAGACAAATGGATGACCAACTAGAGCTTGATGACTTTAATCAAGCTTTCAAAAATCACTTTATGCAAGCAATAGAAAAAATTCATCTATATTTACTTTGATATAAATAAACAAATCACTTTTGAATGCAACCAATTTTCCCTTTTAATCTCTTTCATTCTTTGTTTGTAAATGTGTCTTTGCCTGTGTATGGGATTCTGTGTGTGCTTCATTTATAAAATAACCTGGAAGGCCACTCTCATCACTAGTTAGTAATTACTGATGGGCCCACAGGGGTGGCAGAATATGAACTTAAATTCTTTTTGTGTGCTACATAAGTGACACAAGAAATATACACGGTAGGAACTTTAATATTGGAGTTGCAAGATGGCAATGAAATTCAAAGAGAAAAAAATATTTTCAGTAAACTGTGCAGAAAAACTTATTCTTGTTTGAAAGAAATATAAGCATTATGCTTTTATAATAAGGGTTATTATAAAATATAATAAGGAATCTTTAAAAACTAGTACAATAGCATTATACTATCAGACAACATAAATTATTCAAAGAAAAGTCTTAAGAAGACTCCAGTAATGATATAGAACACAATAAAGCCATTAAATTAGCACTCTAAGAAGACATGTTCATGATCCTGATTTAGACAGAAATTTTAAACAGAACTCAAAAAGCAATGTATAATAAACTTCAGTAAACTTAAGTAAATCTTATAACATTTTATACACATAAATAAATGTATAAATGTTTATTCTAGCACTATAATTTCAGAATACAGATTCCTCAGAAATAGGAGGAAGTTAAAAGCATTTTTGTAAATGAAAAAAAGTTTTAAACACATTTAGAGTTGGAATATTATCAAATATCCAACCAACATCCTAAAATGTTCATAGCAATACTCATCAGTGAAATATAAATTAATACCACAGTCAGATATTTCTGCTCACTTATGGCTGAGGGTGACAAGTCTGATGATATCAAACATTGGTGAACATGTTAAGCCAGTGGTCTCTCCTCCATGTGTTGCTATTTAACTATTAATATTATGAATTTGTGATACAGTGTGGCTAAATGGTTACCCTAGGATTAATAATTTTAGTTTGAAGTTCACAATCATGTGAAAGAGTATATGTACTTTGAAAAGATATGACTGGAAAAATACTTTTACTGATTTGAGATAGAAACTGGAAAGAGTTCAAATTTCCAAAATGTGACATACTATAAAATAGAATAAGAATTTTTTTTTTTCTTCTTTGGAACCATGAGGGATTGAACTCATGCCCTTGCGCTTGCCAGGGAAGCATTTATTCCACTGAATCATTTCTCCAGCCCTTAAATAAAAATTATTTTGAGCCTATTGATTTAGATAATCCTCAGTGTGAGTTACGGATTTGAAGTTCTAGATCAAAATGCTAACTGACATTGGTAAAGCTCAAAGCAGCATTACTTTCTGGTAAACACTGCTAAGCACTAAGGTGAAGAAGAGCTTTTTGATGGCAGCATGATCTTTTATGATGAATTAACTAAAAGTCATATTAGTGCATGTGTGTTAAACTTTATCAAGCTTATGGTACTACTAATATCATATTTTTTCTGTATTGGATATGTCAATACAAAATATACAAAAAAAAAAGGTTTAATTTTTCACTTTCCCAAACTGTAAATTAGCAGAATTTTTTTCCATTTATTTTTATTTTATTAAAATACAAATGTCAATCAGACAGTTTCAAAACACCTTAACAATACAGAGTCGATTAATTAATACATAGCAAACTGTTTTTATAACGTTTTGGTATTGTACAAGGTGCATACATGATATTATATTTACAGTTTTTTTATAGCTGAAATTATATCAAAAATTCAATAATTATTTACCTAGTGGATGACCATAGCACTAAAAGCCGACATAATATCCTGTCCAACCACCATTAGTGCAGATCTTGCCTCTCATAGAATTATGTAGAAGCACAGCATTATCTATCCCAACTGTACTGTCTATACACACACATCATGATTTTTTCTTTCTACAACC
>PVKA01043545.1:0-16698 GCA_004027165.1 Ctenomys sociabilis
CTACAGGCCAATCTCCCTCATGAATATAGACGCAAAAATACTCAACAAAATCCTGGCAAATAGAATACAGCAAATCATCAAGAAGATCATACACCATGACCAGGTAGGATTCATCCCAGGGATGCAAGGATGGTTCAATATTCGAAAATCTATAAATGTAATACACTATATTAATAGACTGAAATCTAAAAACCACATGTTGAGACGTGGCCCGGTTGTAACATGAGGGTCACTAGGGATTTGTTAGGCAAGTGCTTATTCTACTGAGCCATCCCCCTGGCCCTCACTGGGGATTTGAACTAGAGAGCTGCCTGCTTGTATCTGGCTCCTCCCACCTGTCTCTGCTTCCTGGACACCATGCAGAGAGCAGCCTTCTTCCACCGCTGCCTTCTGCAGTGCAGCCAGTCAACCACGGACAAACCCACTGCAGCTCTGAGCCAAAGCAAACCTCTTTTAAATTGGAAGTGTCAAGTATTCTTCCCGGTGACAGGATAGCTGACTAACAGCACATTGTCTATAAACAGGACTGGCAAACCTTAACCACCTGAAATGAATAGAACACTCCTTTTAAGAATAGTAAAGTGCACATTGTGTTCAAATGCTCACGGAGCATTCGCCCAGGGAAATCACATTTGTTAAGTGTGAGCCCTGTGAACAGAGCAGAGACCTCCCCTGCAGAATTTATACCCACATTAGGAGGAGTTAAGGTCTATTTGCAGGAGCTTGGGGCCTAGGTTAGTACCTCTGACTTAAGCCACGGTTCTGTACCCCAATCTGAGGACCTGGGTTCATTCATTGACCTCTCCAAATCTCCACATTCACATCTGTGAGGGGTGAGCAACTTCCCCTGCCAGGCTGGATGGCAATGAGGGCTGGAAAGGGCGTGAAGGCTCTGGTAACCCGCAAAGGCTGACACCTGCCGATGAGAGCCTAACAGCTACCCTGCCTTCCATTGCTGGCTTTGCCCAGCTGGAGATGCCTTTGGAGTAGGATTGAAAACACACCCATGGAGGGATGTGCATGCTTTGGAGGTTGTCAGGACAGAGCTCCCTGCGGTCAGCCAAGGGTATATGGACTCAAAATTCCACTTTCTAGGTGCATGGAGGCAATGGGTATGGTTTTTGTCCTTCGACCAAGGGCACAGATTCTGAGCATCTTTTGAAGTCTGAAACCCAGAGGACTATGTCGAGGATTTCTAGCAGTCAGTTCATTTATTTAAATATTAGTTTAGTTTTGTGAAATTTTCAAAAGCAAAAGATTTAGATTGGAGACCCCACTGCGCATGTCTGGCAAGGCGCTACTGCTACTGCTGTAGTCATTTCTAGTTCTCACAGAATTGCAACATTGTTCTGGACTCAACCTCAAGGCTGAAGCTATGGTCATCTCCCACTAGATATCTGGACCCAAAGACCATGCCTAGAAGTCACATAGTAACCTGAGCATCGCTGACCTGCCTCGCTCCCTATGCCAGTACCAACAAGAGGAGAAATGGGGCCCAAAGTGCCAAGCGGAGAGGCAGGCAAGTAGACATTAGGAAACACTGTCTAGAGTCCAGGGATGGTGGTGCACACCTGTAACCCAAGCACTGGGGAGGCTGAGAGAGGAGGATCACTATGAGTCTGAGCTGCATAGTGAGACCCTGTACCAAATACATAAAAAAGAAGCATGGTCTATACCTAAGTATCCATGGCCAGTTATCAGGTAAGAGAGGCTGTGAGCTCACTGGAATTTAATTCTACCCTTGGAATGCTCTCAGTGATGCATCATGTGGGATAATAATGGCACATTTCTTAATTTCTTATCAACAGAAATCTAGTATTTCCATATTACAGCATTCAGATAACCACCAGGAGTGTCTAGCTGTTTCCTAACCCTAGAGGTTAGTGTTTCTTACAGCCTAGGGCATCAACATAGGCATGGCATAACTGACAGGTGTTGTCTGAAAGAGGCCTGGGAGGCCAGCTGGGACCAGAGGCTGGGCTGCACTCTGGGGAGCCAGGGCTCCAGCAGCAATGTCCTGCACCAGCTCAAGGGACATCAGGAGATGCAGCATCAGAGCAGGCTGAAGACACAGTTCTGTGGCCCACAGTAGCAATAACAGTATGTCCAGTCTTTATTAATGTGTGATCTGAGATGGATTTTGTGTTTTTAAAATTAGCGATCATATAAAAATTCAGCTAGCATTAGAAGTGAGCATGGTTACTGAAAGAAAATTCAAAGAACTATTAATGACGTTTTTGTCAGGTTTCTTGCCTCATTCTAAGTAACTGCTCTCATTTGCTCCTAATTTTAAATATGCAGTTTTGTGCGTGAAACCATGTGCTTATTGTTTTTTTCACAAATAGGACTTTATTTATCACTATTGATAATCTGGACCATAAACAGACTCTTGGACTGGTGGTTCATATCCATTGGCTCGTTCAACATTAGCTCCATTCTCATCCCCAGTAGCCTGTCCAGAGCTCCCACCTTCACCATGAAGCTCCATGAGTTTTCCCAATTCAAGCTTAGGCTTCTTCAGCATTTTACTTTTCTGATGAAGACATCATGAGGAGGGGAGATAGACTGGAGCCTTCTCTATGTCTTTCCCATGCTGTCCGGAATCAGTTTATTTACCACTTCCTTCAAGTCATTTGTCTGCACCTCTTTGGTCATAATTTCCACCATCCTCTTCTGGATCTGGTGGGCCTGTTGGTGCTGAGCGTAAGAGGCCTTCTGTATTTGATTATTGTGTTTTTTAGTGAAGCCAACACAGGACAGTCGAAGCAAATAACCGTCGGTAGTCTTGACATCAACATGAGCTTCGATCACGGTCTGCCATTTTTTGACCATGGGACATATCTTGTCACGGGTGAGGTCCATGCCATGGAGATTAGTCAGGCAGTTTCTGCCCTGAACCTCTTCAGTAATTAGCTTGAATTTTCTAAAAGCAACTTTATCATTCTGCAGATCAGCAAGGCTCACTTCGGACACACGACCTTTGAGCCCATCAGATGCAATTTTGGTTCCTTGAGTTCTGGTGACGAGTATTTTCCCAATGTTTCTTATGTTGAACATCGCCAGTGCCTTCACATTATGCCAGTCTTTTTTAGAAAATGGATCAACCACTTTCTTCTTGGCTCTTTTTTTGCCGCCTTTCGTAAGGTGCTTGTTCTTGCCTACCGCCATGGTGCTGCACAGAGAGCCAAAAGGCTGTGCTTACTTTTTAAAAAGGAATCCCCTGAAGTTTGTGTTTCAGCCTTACCAACCTGATGTGTTCCTGCACAGGCAGGCTCAGGTCACTAACCAGAGCTGGAGCAGCCGGCTCTATTTGAGACAGAGGCAGAAGCGTACAGGACCATGTGCAGCAAAGCTGGCACCCAGGAAGGAGAGTACACAAAACAGGGAGAGAACTGCAGCCTGCAAATGGCCCTTGCTGCTTACCGTAAGCACAGGTCTGAATGCTTGTGTGAGAAGAAGGCCATACTAGGAAAGGAACAACCCTAAGCTCACACGAGAACTTTGCATGCCCATAGGAACAGATAATGTACAGGGCATTGCTTACAGAATGCAAACCATTATTTGTAATCCAAGAGTAGTGCTAGCCACAGGGATAATCCCAAATTATAGTTTTTATTCCCTGGCAAGTGCAAGGGCCTGAATTCAATCCTCAGTTAGGAAAAAAAAACGTAAATAAAAATAAAATAAATAAAAGTCTTAAAATAAACTATGCAATAATCAAATCATTTCCAATAACTTCCTACATCCCAGAGTGAACTTCAGAATCATCACAGCAAAAATCATCTTAGCTTTCAGCACCACACAATGTGAAACTTACAGTTTCACATTTAATAAAAACAATTCAGGTTTGTAATGAAGTAGGGTGCTCCATAGTGACAAAGCCAATGCAAAGATACTAACAGATAATGAAACAGTAAACAAAGGCATTAATATAATTATTAAAATAATATTCTACATTTCTGAAAATTTAGAAGAAAGCACAATCATACTTAGTGCAGGCACAGAAGATATGAAAAAGACCCAAATACAACTTTCAGAGGTAAGCACTGTAATGTTAGAAATGGAAGGTATGGTTGGTGGGACTTAGTCATTAGAATCTGGAGAGTAGAAGGCTGGTGAAATAGAGCACAGGTGAACTGAAACTTCTAACGGTGACAGTGGGCTTTCGACCTGTTTCCGAATCATGGCCACATTAAAGCAATTCCACATGACAAGAGGCTCCCCTATTGGGGGACAAATACGCTCAGGCTGAAATGGTGGCTCCATCACCTGCAGAACAGGGGCCACACTTGCTATGGCCCGGGACTCATCGCTTAATTTCTACGTCCACTCTTGACGTCCTAGAATGAGACAAGAATGCCTGTGTCCTCTCAGAAGATGGGGATTGTGGGTGAGCTCTACAAAACAAAAGTTCACCATTATGAGGTTTTCACCTAACAAACTTGGAAGTGCGAGCTACGCTTGCTGGAGGTGTCCAGACATCTACCACGACGGCCACCTGTGCGGTGAGCACGTCAGAATGCTTTCTGTGAGCCTCAGCTGTCCCGCCCGTGCATGCCACGCCTCAGAAGATGCTGCTTCTCCAGTAGTATTTATCTCGAGTGCACAGCTCCTTAGATGCCTCGTGTGAAGCTGCTGCATGTACCTAACACAATTTTCTTTTTCATCCCCTATCCCTGCTCTTTCTCTTCCCCCTTTGATCTCCATGTCCCTTGCCCTTTGAGAAAGAACCATCTCCCTGCTTACACTGCACTGTCCTCCACGTTGCTCTTCATTTATAACTTTGGTTTCTCATACATTGTGGGATACAGGACCCATAATAGGATCTCCTATGTCTGATTTATTTTACTTAACATTATTGTCTAAATTTCATTGCTATTCTATCTTTTTTCTCATTGAAATAAATTAAAAAATAAAATAAATAGTAAAAAAAAAATGTTGTCTCAAGGTGCATCTGTTCACTTACAAATTACTCAAGTTTATCTTCCTTTGTGGCAAAGATGTGCTCCACTGCGTATAAACTCTACATTTTCCTTTCATCTGCTGTTGGACACATAGGCTGCTTCCAAGATTTGGCTATTCTGAACTGTGCTGCAATAAACATGGATATGCACAAGAGACTACAATGTGATATTGTTACCTCTCTTGGGAAGACAACTAGGAGGGGTATAGTTTAATCTTAAAAATTATCTAAGCTGGGCTGTGAGATAGCTCAGCAGTCTAAGCACCTGCCTGGCAAGCACAAGGAGCCTGCTTCGATACCGCACGCCATGCCAGCCCCAGAACTCTGGGCACACTGTGCCGGCCACCGAAACTAGGGATGGTGGCGTACACCTGCAATCACAGCCCTGGGGAGGCTGAGACAGGAGGATGACTATGAGTCTGAGCTGCATAGTGAGAGCCTGTACCATAAAAATAAATAAATATTTTTAATTTAAAAATAAACAATCATCTAAGATGGCCAATGCAATGCATGCCTGTAATCCAAGCACTCTAGAAGGTTGAGTGAAGAGACTTGACACAGTTGAGCCCAGTATGGGCAATTTAATGGCCCTCCTTCAAAATAAAAACTAAAATACCTGGGAATACAGTTCAGTGCAAAGGTCCTGGGTTCAATCCCCAGTACTGCAAATAAATAAATACATCAATAAATATGTCTTTAAAAATTAGTCTAAATAAACTTTCTTTTTTATTTTTCTAAAGAGAGTGCAAATTAGAATTAAAACAGAAAATTACAAGTGCTGCAGATTTTCACTTAACAAAGTAATATGAATTTCACAGTATTTGTTGTAATATGTAGTGTTGTCTTCCAACCAGTTATTCATATTATCATTTATATATGCATGTAAAATTGGAAGAAGAAAGAAATGTATAGGAAATGAAGAAGACAAAATGAAGAAACATTGAAAAAGGAGATGAAAGAAATTAAAGCATTAACTGCTTCTTTCCATAGACCGGCAGAATTGCACATAGAACAAAGAACAAAAACCACATGATCATCTCAATAGATGCAGAAAAAGCTTTTGACAAAGTCCAACACTCATTCATGATAAAAACTGTACAGAGAATCAGAATAGATGGTCTATATCTCAACTTTAACAAAGCCATCTGTGAGAAACCAACAGCCAACATCACACTACATGAGCAAAATCTGAAGGCCTTCACTTTAAAATCAGGAGAAAATCAAGGTTGTCCACTCTCACCACTCCTATTCAATACAGTTCTGGAAACATTAGCTGGCGCAATTATGCATGAGAGAGAAATGAAAGGAATAAGGATTGGAAGAGAAGAAGTGAAATTGCCATTATTTGCCGATGACATGATACTCAACAAATTTCCTAAGTCTATTTATTTGCAAATTTTCTCAGGAGATTAGGATGCAAGAAAAATAGGGGCAGGCACGCTATCATAGCCCCAGGTCCAAACTAGAGTAACAAAGAAGAGACTTGCCTTAGTCTGTTTGCAGTCCCTGACTCATAACGTGCAAATGCATACAGTAAATGAGCTAAAGGAAATTCAGTTAAGGAAGGGCCACACTAGTAGACAGCACTGGGGTCACTTTCCCTGTGCATAATCCAATGGTCCAAAATAAGCTGTGCTCAGAAAAACTTTGAGACACTGTAATATTTTTATTGTAGAACCTCATGTTTTGCAATCACAAGATTACCTAAAACAGCTCAGTTTCTTGACAGTAATTGGAGGCGATGAGCTTTGGCACCCAGGGTAGGCAGACCCCACAGCAACTCCGCACTGACCCATGGCTGCCTCGAACATGGGAGGGGCCTGTGGAGGGCTGAGGCTGCTCAGTGATTACTGGAAGGTCTCAAGTTGGAAACTCACACAATTCATTATTTTTCCAATTTTGTGAACACTTTGGTTCTAGATTACAAAATTTCACATTAACTCATTTTTTTTTATACAGCTAGAAGCATGGTTTCAGATGTACTTTTTGTTGACAATAAATGACCCCATTTCCAGGAAGAAATAAAACTGGCCAATAAATACATGACACAGTGTTCAGCATCATTGGCCATGAGAAAAATACAGCTTAAAACAACACTGAGATTTTACTTTGCTCCAAATGGAATGGCTAGTATCAATAAATCAGATGATAATAAATGCTGCTGGGGGAAATGTCCGCGCTGTTGGTGGGAACGTAAACCAGTACAGCCACTGTGGAGATTGTTTTAAAAACTAAAATGGAAATGGCATTCCAGCCAGCAATTCCTCTTCCAGGTTTCTTCCCGAAAGGTATAAAGATATGTTGTCCTGATCCATGCACACCCATGTTTGTAGCAGCAGAACTGATAATGGCCAGGTCCTGAAGCAGCCTCTATGTCCATGAGCAGATGAATGGATAAGGAAAAAATTGTATTTACACACCATGGAGAGCTTCTTAGCCATACAGAAGGACAAAACTGAGTCTTGTATAGGAAAATAGATGCATCTTGAGACCATAGTATTGGATTTAAAAAAAAAAAAAAAGGAATAAGAAACTAACAAATAAACATTAAAAACAACTCAGAATTTCATAAAACAAGATGATAGGAATTCAACAATGGTTATTATATTGTATATTGTTATATGCAAATTAGTTGCTTAGATTACCAGATATAAGCATTCAAAATTGGTCCAAAAATTATGAAAAATTAAAAGGGAGAGAAAAAAATTTAACATTAACCACTTCTGACAATAGATGTGCAGAAATGAGCAGTACGATTATCAAGCTGTCCTGTGTATATACACATATATTTCTTTCTCCTTCCTCCTTTCTTTCTTTTCTGCTTTCCCTCATCCCAGTTGTTTCTTCTCTTTGAACAGTTTCTTTTCCTTTCACGGTGTCTACCGTGCCTTTCAGATTTCATTTACTTTTTCAGGTTCTTTACACTAGCGAGACAATACGATGTTTACACATGTGAGCCTGATTCATTTCACTTACGACTATGGTCTCTAATTGCATGCATTTACCTATACAAGCCTTGAGATTATCTTTCCTTACAGCTGAGTAATATTCCATTGTATTGAAATGCCACATCTTTTTATCCATTCCTCAGTTGATGGGCATTTCAGTTGTTGAGATCATAGTGTTAAGTGAAATAAGTCAAACACATGAGCTTAAAGTATCACATAGTTTCTTTTCTATGAGAAACCCAAATTATAAACAATTTAAAGAGAGAAGTAATGGATAGATAATAGGAATCAGCAAGGCAGGTCTATCCTATTACTAATGGAAAAGAGGTCTGGAGATGGTGGAAGAGGAAGGAGAGGAGGAAGAGGGGACATTAAGGAAGTCAAGGTATGTTACGTATGTGCGCCCATTCCCTGCGATGCATGTGGTCATTATGTGCTGAAAGTATGGACTAATAAAAAGTTAACATAAAATAGCATGCCTGGCCTGGAAGTGCTGTGACCACCTGTCCCTCCTGAGCCATGCACATCTGCTCACTCGACTCTGGCTTCTTTCCACCCTCCCTGCCACTTGATGGTAACCTCAATCCTGTGGCCAGTGTTATCACCTTTCAACAGGTAGAGAATAGAATTTATGAATAATCTATTTGAGGACTGAAAGTACTAGGATGGAAAACATGCTACGTGATGTCTGCCACCAAGGCAATAAACTGAATTCCTTATCCAAATACTCTGAAGGAAGGCCTATGTAATGGGCCTTGTGGTCTACAAGGCAGCTCCTTCACATATTAGTTATGCATAAAACTAGCATGCAAGTTGTCCCACCATTCTTCTAAATAATACAAGTGACTTCTTCATGGTAATGAAGGCCCTGTGGAAAATAATAAAATACTTATAAAGAAATGTCTAAATCCTATCAACATAATGCGACAGTAGTCGGGTTTTCAATGACAGATGGATGATATTTTCAAGAACGGGGCCTGGAGGTCCTAAAAAGTCAACTCTGTGTGGTTTAATTGTTATATTAAACTCAGTCTCTCTTGTTATTGATAGCTTCAACAATACTGAGCAGCTTATTCTAAGTTTCATGTACAAAAACAAAACCAGAAGAGGGAGAATTCTACACAATGAGTGATTGATGTCCACTTTACCATGGGTTAAATCATCCTGCAATAATGACAGTCTAACGAAATTGGCATTCACCTGTCAATAGACCTCCAGGCTCCTGGAACTAGACCCATGGGAACATTTAGTGGCTGGCCAGTCAGAATTCCAATCTGTGAGACTAAATACTGAAATCTCAGATGCAAATCACCCAACTAAGGCATACACGTGGGTGTGGGGCGGGCAGCCCCTCTGAAGTCCAGGCTGTGGCACCCACGGGACTGACCACACAGAAGACACCACTGGGAGATAGCTCAGTGGCATAAACACCTTCCTGGCAAGTGCAAGGTTCCAAGTTTGAACCCTGGTACCACAAAAAAATAATCCCAGAGCGGTCTCCAGACCAGGGGGGTGACAGGTTAGGAATGGGCAGGAAACGGGAATGTAGACAAGAGGGCCAACACAGATCCCAGCACTAGGGGTCCTGGCCCTATGCGACATCTCACCAGAGCCACACGTGCGGGCACCTTTCCTGATGTGGGGATCTGGGCTCAGGTGTGTCTACCACGTACGTTCATGCGATCCCTGATGGACTTGGACTTCTGACACAGACTCGTGAATCAGAAAACAACTTCTCACACTTGCAGGTGCTGTTCCAGAAGCAGCTAGTGGTACTTGGCTTTCTGGAAGGACTGACAATAGACAGTGGTGGCCTTTGAGGTGTGTGCAAGCAGACACAAGTGAACCTGGAAACCAAAGGCCTCAGGAGCCCTTGATTCTAACACAGGGTTTTCACTGCAAAGAGTTGGAGCACTGTGGCTCCTTTACCTTCAGAAATGAATGCTTCAGAATCCCCAAAGAATATTTCTTTCTCAATGTATTCAAACAGATTTAATATGTCCAGGCTGATAGAACAAAAATCCACAGTTTGGGCAGCTCAAAACATAAAATTTATTTTTCACAGGTGGCTGAAGTCTAAGGTCAGGGTACCAGCATGATCAGGGTGTTGGTGAGCTCTCTCCTCTTTCTTTGAACATGGTGCCTCCACTGTGTCCTGTGTCAATGAGAAAGAGGAGGGAGGGAAAGAGGAAGGGAGAGAGGGGGAGAAGGGGGGCAGAGGGAGAGGGAGAGGGAGGTAGGGATGGAGAGAGAGAGGGGTGAGAGGGAGGGAGAGAGAAGAAAGATAGAGGAGGGAGAGAGAGGAGAGATGGAGAGAGAAGGAGAGAGGAGGGAGAGAAGAGGGAAAAAGGGAGAGGGGCGAGACAGGGGAGAGAGGGAAAGAAGGGGAGAGAGAAAGGAGAGAGAGTAAGAGAGACCAAGTTTTGGCATCTCTACTTTTCTCATAACACCATGAACTCTCTCCTGAGCCATAAACTCAAGACATGATCCAACCCCTTATTACCTCCAACACCCCACCCCACCCCGGAAACCATCACTTCAGATGTTGGAGCCTCAGCATAAGATCCTGTAGGCACACATGCATGAGTCTACAACAACAGATGGATCTGAGTGCATGCACACAGACCCTGGATGCAGGGTCTTCAGAACAAGGATGAGAAGAGGAAGGATGATGGGACACATCTCTGTAGGACCTCACTAGGGGGAGAACACAGATGCCTTGTGAATAGATTGTGTTGTGGCATCTTGAGGTTGAAATAGGAACATGTTCTGGGAGTGGGTGGGGGACTTCCTCTGACATGCAGGCAAGACACAGGCTTTAGGGTAAGTCTAAGCATGCTTAGGAGAACAAAGGATAAGGGGAAAATGTTTTGTCCCTTGGGACCTTAGAGTTTAGGGTTTTGCATTTTAAGTAAGAGGAAATGGGCTGCCAGGTTGATCATCAATGGAAGGAAAGCTGACCCCTACTCACAGATCTGGACCACAGAAGTCCCCCAGAAAGCAGCGTGGCGCTGAAAAGAAGCTGACCTACCCTCCTCCCTAGTGCTCCCTCCCAAGTCCCCCTCGCGCGTGGCCTCTCCTGACCCACTGCCCTTCCGGTGGCACAGGACACCACCCAGCGTGCCCTTAATGCTGCCAATAGGCCACGGCCAAGCACGTGGACACTCGATTCCACATCCTCAAGACTTAAATTCCAGATTTCTTTCTATCAAATAAGGAAATTTCGTCTTTTTCATTTTTTCCACATTCCCTTGTGTTTATAGGAGCAGTCCAGCTCGTCTGGCTAAAGACATCCTCAGCTAACATGTAAATACTCATTCAACTCTCGGGCACCGAGTGAACAAAAGTTCTGCCCTCAGATGTCTGGCTCTTCAAAGCCTTCATGCCTTGAAGGACTTGGACAGAAATGTGGAAAGCAGACAGATCTGAGATGTCTAATTACGGAATTGTCAAGTCTTTCAGTATCCAGACTTCCTAAGATTAGGCACGGTCTAACTTAATAATGAGTCATTTGAAGTCCTGAAAGTAGGACAAAGGATTCGTGTCTTGAAAAATGAAGAGCCATTGAATGCTATTGGGCTGCACAATGTGACACTTCAGGGAAAAGGCAAGCACAGGAAAAATAATAAAGGTGGAAAGAACTAAGAAAAGTGGAGTCACTCAGGTGGACTCAGCTGTGCTTATGGAGAAAGGAAAAGGGCATTGAGTTGGTGTGGGCGAGTGGACGCTTGACATTCTCCACTAAGTGAGCACATTTTAAAACAGAGAGTGAGAGACTGAGATTTACCCTGATCAACAAGCATGCATCTAATGAATAAAGAACCAGAAATACATGCAGTTCTGCAAGAAACATCTTAGAAAACGGGAAGCCAGTTTTGAATCAGGGCAGCATACTTGTGCTTTCTATAACTCTGCGTCCAAGAACCTGAGTCATTAATATTATTTAATTATGTTACTTGGCTTTGAATTTTTCTGGGCTTTTCATGAGTTATTTAATCTTCCTAATCGTCGGCTGGTGCTATCGGAAACTACACTTGACTCAGACACGATGAAGATTCTGTGGCCTGGGACTGGCATCACATTGGACCATGGCTAGAGGCCGGGGAGATGGCTCAGTAGAATAAGTGCTTCCCTGGACCATGGCTAGAGAGCACCTCTGTCTCAATGATCACCAGGCGGCTGCTAGACATGGCATTGCTGTCACTGGACCAGTCGGTACACGTGACCAGCAACTCAATCCTCATCAATATTACCAACACAGACACAAAGCTTCCTTGTGGCTCTTGGTTTTAAACCATCAAGTTAGCATGGCATTGGACCAAAAAATTCTGGAAAAGGTTTGCAGGAGAATAAATAATAACACCTACACAAAATTTTCCTAATTTGGGGAATTTCATTCATCTAAGATCAACCCAGGAAGCAAATTCTTCCACTTGCTCTCAGTCTCACCATTTCCAAAGCATTCTAGCCGGAGCTCTAAGTGCCAAGGCCCACATCAAAGCAGGCTGAGGGAACGGGGGGCCTGCAGGAAATGAGAGGCAGCTCTAGGCCAACTCTTTCCAGCTTGTCAGTCTGTCTTGGTAACATTCACAGCATACTTCTTAGAGCAGACATTCAATTAGGATGTGGAGTCCAGACAAAGGAAAATGTAATAAATTTGCACTCCCTGTCACTGCTCAGGGGTTCAAGATCGTCCATGACTCCAGTAGATGTGCTCTGGGGGTGCCGCTAGGTGCCTTCTCTCTGGGGTCCTAAGGACAACATTTTCAGGCTTGAAATAAACTTCACATTTGTCTATCTGGCCCTTCTCACTCCAAAGATGGCACAAACAGCGGAACACAATTCCTTGGGTTTGAGGAGAATTGTTAGTCAAAATCTGGGAAGGACTGATTTCACATTTTGCCACTGACACTCCTTTTCCCCCCACCCCCACTCACAGCAAAATCAAGGGCTTCTCGAGTTCCTTCTATAAAATAGCATCAGATTTACAAAACTTCCTGCACTTTAAGCCATCTCCTTGTACTTTGAGTCATGCTCTTGCGTATATTTATAACCATCAAGAAATTACTTGTAACACCCAACTCAACCTAAAAACTATGAAAATAGTAGTTATTTGATACAATTTTAGGGAATAATAAGAAGAAAAAAGGTTGTCTATGTTCAATTCCAATGTAATTTTTTTTCCAAATATTTTCAGGTTGCACCTGGTTGTACCCCCCCCAAAGAGGTACCCATGTGTACAGAGAACCACAGACAACAGCCTCAATTTACATTGAAGGACATGAAAGAGAAATAATTCATACTCTGAGCCATGTGATTTTGCAAACTGCAGACCTATGACTACCTAGGCGGTGCCTAGGCGTGTTGGCATGCGAGCCTTGTCTGTTCCGAATCCAGTCCGATGGGCAGCAGCTCCCCACTCCACGCTTTGCTTGCCAAGGGTGTTGGTCAGCCACGAAGCTGTGGAGTGGAAGACCTCCCACAGAAACATCTTCCACTATTATTATCACCACAGTATATTGCTGTGACTGTTGTGTCATTATCCATTACTGCTAATCTCTTACATACCTGACTTGTAAAATAAACTTGACTGCAAGTGTGTAGGCATAAAGAAATACAGCCCGTGCAGAGTTGAATGCTAATGGTGGTGTCAAACACTCACTGGGGATCTGGGAGGGAGGGACAGGAAAGATGGCCACTGCGAAGGTGGAGTTCCTTCCCTGGCTTCTGCTTCCGGGTCAATTATGGCCCCACACAAAAGAATCTCCAGGGAGGTCATAGCTCAACACACCTGAGGAAGACACCAGAGCCTTAAGGTATGGCGCTGCTTTTTTGCACCCAGTAGAAGGAGAGTGGTAACATTTTTAAAATCATTAAATGATAAAATTACAACAAGGACATTACCAGAGAAGAAAGGTGCAAACTTGCCCTGAGAATATTAGGAAGTAGGGCTGAACCTCAGAGGTTCAGTAAGCTGCCTTTTAAGTCCAAACCCAAGGAATCGGTAGGCATTAAATGGAGAATGGAGTTGGAGAAGAGAGTGGCAAATGCCCTAGCTTGAAGTTTGAGACGACATGGGGCCATGTCTGAGCAATGAGAGGGCCACTGCTGCAGGGGTAGCACATCTGCAATTGCGTTTGCCCAGCCTTGAGATACAAAGGCGTCCAGCCCCATGAAGTCAGATGCTGGTGGGGGGGGGGGGGGGCTGAAGAAACCCTAAGGGTGAGGATTTCTATTCCATGTTTAAGCTAAAATTCCAGTAACTTTGATGCCTTAAAATGTTCATTGAACTTTAACTCAGAAAGAAATAGCTCTCTACTTTTCTAACAATGAGAAAAATGAACTCTTAAATTTATATTTGAAAAGGATACTTCACTTTGGAGAAGAAATTTGAAAGTGGTTTCTCTAGCATTTGCTTTGACATTTAAGCAGCATTAAGAGGAGTCGACAGGGCATGGATTTCAAAGGCAGAGGGAAAGACAAACAAACAAACAAACAAAAAACTAAAAAGAGATTTTTTTCCAGAATGTAATATATTTAATTTTTAAAATAAAATTATTTGATTTTTATAAGACATTATGTAATGACGCATTAACTCAGATCTTCCTGAATTCCTGTATAATTCAGCCCAGCATAATTACGAAGGGAGAAGTACTTTTGCTATATCTTTAATCAGCCAAGAAATAGCTTTTGCTTGAAAATAACGAGAAAGTAGATTAGTGTGAATATTTGCATGTTTTAGAAAGAATTAAGAACGGATCTGACTATCCAAACAGCCGAAGGAGTAGGTAAGTAGATCCGAAGAACATGAAATCAGGGAGTAGACACACAATGAAAAAGCAGGTAAGCCCGTGTGTGTCTGCGTGGGTGGGAATAAACTATGGGCCTTTGGGTAGGGAACACTTTCAGCTAGGGGTGATGGAAATTCAATGAAATTCAAACTCTGCTCCTTGAAACCTCTAATGAACATGTGCTCGAGCTTTAACTCAGGAGTCCACCCCCTAGAGGAGTCTGAGGAAGAGGCCTTTGCAGCATGACTGGCCCAGCAGTAGTTGTTACTTACCAGCTTCTACCTAAATGTTCCCCCAAGAGCTCACGTGTGCAAGGGCTTTTGGAAGTTGGCTGGATCATGCTTTGCTTGATTGGGTGGGTTCATGTATGGCTGGGTTTATAGCTGGAGGGGCCCTGAGGGGGCCAGGCCTGGTTGGAGGTGGCCCTGGGGTGTGACCTGGAAGGGGGTAGCCTGGTCCTAGGTGCCCGCTTCTCTCTCTGCCTCCCGGCTGCTGTGGAGTTGGGGGCTTTCCTCCACCGGGCCCTTATTCCAGGCCATTTCTGCTGCCAGCCAGCCACTGTGGGCCAAGTCCTCCAAAAGCCTTAGCCAAAATAAGCCTGTCCTTTCCTTAGGCTGCAGGTGTTGGGCGCTTTGTCCTTTGACGTTAAAGTGACCAATGTGTCACTCTTACTTATTCCCCAGAAAAAATATCCAACGGCATTGTAACATGCTATAGAAAGGTCTCAAATTAAGACATTACTTTAAATATGTAGTCTTCAGCACATTAAAGTCCTCAATATTTAAGATAATAATAAATATGCATAATATAAATATAACAAGACTAAAGGCAGAGAAGTGTACACCCGAAGCTGTTGACCACAGCTAGCATCAACAGTGACCAAGCAAGTTAGTGGATGTGTCCGTGGAAGAAGGTGGTGGCCGTGGCACCTGACCTTGGCATGCCTCCTTCTGACCTCCCACAGCCCCCACCCAAGCATAAGAAAGTGTCAGATAAATCTGCATGGGGGAAAGGAAGTCACTTTCATGAAATACAAGGCATGACTGAAAATTACAATGAATGTTTAATTTTTTAAAAAACTCTTGTATTGAGACCAGGGTTCAATCCCCCGTGTGCCTTTCAGGCCCTGCCCCCAGGGCATGCTGAGATGGGTGTGGTGACATGCCCATAATTCCAGTGCTTAGGAGGCTGAAAACAGGAGAATCACTGAGTTGGATCTGTGTAGTAAGACAATGCAGACCCTGTACTAAAAAGCACAAAAAAACAAAAAAGTTGCATTGACTTATTGTCATGAATCCTCTCACATCCAGCACATTTATCCCATGGCTCTGGTCATTCTCCACAGCAGTTCTGGAAACCCTCTTCCAGGACAATCTTTAGCCGCACTGTCCTGACTTCCACGATGTCCTAAATAGATTCAAATGTTTAATTTACATGGTCATTTTGGCTTGGGGCGAGATCTGATGGTTAAAGGGTTGGACATGAACTGTAAGAATTTTACTAATCTGCCTTTGTGTTTGGTGGCATTTCATTCACTGCACTTCTATTTTTTACTTTTCTGTATGTAATTCCCCACACAGATTAGACTCATAGTGATCCTCCTGTTTTCTGCCTCCCAAGTGCTGGGATTAGAGGCACACACCACCAGTCTCAATCACTGTCTCAGTGTGCCCCAGGAGCGGGGCTGGCATGGTATGCCAGGGATCGAACCCCGGTCCTCACGTCTGCCTGAGCAGGCACTTTAATCCACTGAGCTATCCAGCCAGCCCTCACTGTACTTTTGATCAAGCTTCATAAAAAACTCTCAGGAAAGAAAAGTTCCAGTACTGCTTCCAAGAGTACCAGGAATGGTGGTATAAGAGTGCTGGGAAAAAAAGAAGGGAATTTTGAGGCTCACTAATGACAGCATGCCTTCCAGTGTAATGCATTAAAATTTACACATTCATCATGGATTTTGATCTTGCCTTGTACATTAAGATGTTATGTCAGCACTCGG
>PVKA01043546.1:0-16698 GCA_004027165.1 Ctenomys sociabilis
GCTCGCGGTGGGCGCGGAAAGGGCTCCGTGGGGGCGCGGGCCTTCGCCTTCTACGCTCCGGGTAAAGAGGAGAAGAGAACCGCCGGGAAAGAGGCCGGACGGGAGGACCGCAGGCCGGAAGCAGCCGGGGAAGAGCTGGCTCCGACCGAGTCTGGCCGCCGCCACTCCACTCCGCTCCGCTCCGCTCCACTCCACGACGGCCGGATCCGAAGCCCGCGACGCCGCTCCCGCCGCGCAGTGCCCTGAGCTTCCTGCGCGGCCCTGCGGCGCTACTGCGCCTGCGCACGGGGGAGGGGGCACCGACCCCGCCCCGCCCCGCCCCACCCCGACGCCCCCACCTCCCGCTGGACGTGGCTGGGGGAGCAGGCCTTTGCTGGCAGTTTTCGAGTTCTTCAGATTCAGTTTGGTTTCTCTTTTGTCCAGTGAATTGATTTGGAAAGGTTTTTGAAATTCTAGGTGGTAGTACTTTTTGCTTCGATATTAGTTTATATTTTTCTTCTCTTTCAAGTGTAATTCCTAGGCAAATGGCCAAATTTAGAAAATACTGCTTTCCCATCCAAAGATGGTCTTTTTTTTTTTTTTTTAGATGGTTCACTTTTTGTGTTTATAGTGCACGGTTTGGTATGGCCCGATAAATCTGTTGTTTTACAGTATTTGTTCTTTTCCATTCTGATTTGCTGTTTGTTTTTTCTCCTCTGGATTTAAAATAACATACTTTAAAACCTATTAATATTTTCCTATTTCTTCTTCTTTTTTTTTTTTTTGTTGTTGTTGCTGGCTCATCCCGCCCTGTAGGTGGTGCTGGGGATCGAAACACAGTTCCTGGGCTTTGCCTAAGCTTGTCTAAACAGACACTTTAGACTGTTGAGCTATCTCACTGGCCTATTTTTCTATTTCTTGTAATATTTCCATATATATATGTTAAATATATATTATAAATATATATTATAAATACATTATATTTTATAAATATTATAAACATAATATATTATAAATATTATAAACATATTATAAATGTTATATATTATAAATATATTAAATATATTGTAAATATATTATAAATGTATATATTATATATATAGACATTGATATTATGTTAAGAAATGTTTGTTTTATTAATCATAAACTATTCTCATTATCTTTCCCTAACCAATGCTTTTGGTGTGAATGCTGGTAGTATTTTTAAAGATCCCATTTCCTCCTTTTCCTTTCATTGACATCTGTCTGTCTATGGGAATCAGTCTTTTCAGGTCATGTTTTACGAATGGCACATTTGTGATCCAACCCAAATGTCTTTACTCTGTTGATAGATAGATTAAATTTATTTGTATGTAAAGAAAAAATACGTGTAGTCTCAATTTTTCACATGCTTTATACTGTGTTTTCTGGGTTGGCAGCCTGAAGCATTTGTAGCTATTCAGCCTATTTTTTTGGTTATTGATTCAGAGATTTCAGCCTGCGGTTGACGGTGGGTCTGAGGTGAGACACAACATCACGGCGGAAGGGCCTGGTGGACCAAGGCTCCTCCTGTCAGTTGGGAAACTGGGAAGAGTAGGCAGGGTGTGAGCGGAAACCAGACACGGTTCTCCATCCCCTGCTTCCTTGATGCACTCCTTTCAGCGAGGCTCCAACTCTTCCATCACCTCCCAATAATGCCATCAAGTTATAATCTCATCAGTAGATTAACCCAGTGCTGCAGTTAAAGCTTTCATGAACCAATTACTTCCCCACAAACCTAGGAGCTGGCAACGAAGCCTTTAGCATGTGTGTTTTGGAAGCACTTCAAATCGAAACCATAATGTATTGGTATGTTCACTATACTATTGTGGACTGCTGGACTGTGTTGGAGTATTTCGCTGAATTCAAGCACCTATAACAATTGAATGCCAATAGATTACCCATCTCTGATAGGACTAAACAGAAAAGGGTACACAAAGGAAGGACCACTCTCTATTTGTATATACAGAATAGTTAGGATAAATATGCAGCTACTGTTGCATAATTCTATGAGAAGAATGATTTGCATTAATAGTGTTTGGACAGGATGTCCTGTCTGCTTCTTGTACTATGAATAGCCACTAGGAAGATAACAATGCAAAAAGTATTAATTATTGAAATTGTACTATAAATCAGCTTTGAAAAAAGATAGGTATACAGCTACATTCTCTTAATTCAATGAATAGAGGGGTCTGCACCTTGTACAAATAACCACTAAGAAAACAATATGCAATGTATAAATTATTGAATCTGCCTTACTAATTTGATTTGAAACTGTCTCATTGCTATTTGTTCTTCAATAACATTATGGAAAAATAAAACACAATAAATAATAAAAAAATAAAAGTATGACATCTGAAAAAAAATGTATAGGTACGGCAGAGCAGTCAGTTTTTATAATGGGACTGAGGTAGGAATAGGAATACAGCATCATAGAAAAAGCGGATTGTCCCTGAAAGCACTGTGTGTCAGACAATGAATTTGTTTACCAAACTGAATGTGGTTCTAGGTTTTAAAACTCCCCCTGCTTCCTATTCTAGCCGCCTTTGAGTCCTCTCTTGTGTGAGAGCTGATTGGGGGCCCCTGAGCTCAGTAAATGGCTTTCCAAATTTTTTTTAAAAAGTGCATTGGGAACATCAGGATACTTTAAGTTACCTTACTTGTAAGGATTAAACCAGAATGGGGTTTCTTTTGTCTAAAATCAATCTCTTGGTTCCATTGGAGACTTGGCTATTTTCTTCTTCCTAATTTTGAGGAAGGAAAGGAAAGCAAGACAAATAATTTAGTTTCAGTTCAGTGAGTGACTCCACTTTGATTGGTCTACTGGGAGCTAATACATGAACTGAATGGCCACCTGTAAATGCAGAGTTTTCAAAAGTTCATGTCAACAGGAGAATGGAGAAACTGTGATGTACTTGTGTGAAGAACTACTGATACACCACAGCAGGAAAGGGGCTCAGAGTGAGAGAAGACAGGCAAAAAACCATGCACACTGTATGGTAACAAAAGGTGCACAATTGATTCTTGGAAGTCAAACAGCAGTTAGTTCTTGGGAAGAACTGACTGAAAAGAAGAAAGGTAAGTTTCTTTTTTTTTAAAAAAGAAATTTTACTTTACATGCCTATAAATCAATGTTAAAAAAAGAAAGAGAAAGAAAAAACAAACCAAAAAAAAAAAGAAAAAAAAGGATTAAATACACATCCTAAGCTGGTGGAGTAACCACAAGACCTTGAGTTCATGCTCAGTTCTCTTTGGCTTGCTAATAGGGTGGATAGCTTCGCAGGGATTCCCTCAGACTCTCAGCACTGGTCCCCTGGCATTGCTGATGGATATCATATCACCATAAATCCACTTCATGTAAGTACGCATCATAGCTTCCTGGTCCACAGAGGACTGCCACTCCACAAGGGACTCCATCAAACCATGTCACTGCTTACCTGCTTCTTAGGTAGGGGGACAGGGTTGAGCATCAAAAAGTCATTGCAGTTCACTTTGCCTGAAATTAAGTGCTAAGGAGTAATAATGGATCTTTTATGCTGTATGCATGTTTTCCTTTCCATTAAATCTCAAATATGCTGTTTGCTTTTGTATCCTTAGTTCAGGCTGCTTTGAAATCCATAGGGGGAAAGAAACCCTTCATTAAGTTCAGCAGCACGGCCCTGTAATGCAGCAGTACTCCTATTTGGTTTTCCTTCTGTAAATATTTGTGCTCTCTCAGGCTAAGGAGTGGTTTGTGCTAAAGACTAAAATATCCCCATTTATATCCTCCAGGTGCGGCAGGAAATGCCTGACCCTTCACCCCAGCCCTACAATGACCTCAACCCCTTTCCTGAGGACCACCCTCCAGGCTGCCCTAATATGGAGTCATGATCACCTCTCTCTGTTGATGGCTGAATAGCAAGAAAAGATGGAACTGAAATTGAATGGTTATAGCAACCCAGCTTTTTTTCACTAGAAAGGTGAAGGTTACTTTGCTTTCATTACTGCCTTCAAGCTTGTTAATGAAAAGATGGAAAAGCAATATTGACAACACTGAAGTCCAATTTGTTCAGATATTGAGAAATATCTGGACATTTATTATAGAAATGAGAAATATCTGGGCATTCATTATAGAAATGAGACCAATGAAAAATGAAAAAGTAAGATATGTGATATGACCAATAATAGAAAGAAAACTGCCAAAGTCTTAGAGAAAAATTCCTTTATTTTCTACTGGGTCTGAGTTTTCAAATTTGTGCTTTCCACAGAGGGTCATATTATGAATGTTAATCCGAATTAAAAGGTCCTACTTTAGCTTCAGGATCTGTTTGCTTACTTATCTTGCCTGGCTAACTCAATTTATAGCAAGGGAATTTTTGCTCATTCACCCTATAAACATTTATTCAACTGCATACTAGTCCAGGTGTTTCGTTTACACAGTTAGTTCAGTTTTACATCTCTACAAATTCACTTCCTTTTTCAATTTCCTAAATTTTTGTTTTGCTAATCCATGTCCAAGCTGTGATGCCCCGTGCATTTTTAAGTCACCTCCTGTGCAGATGGCCCTATGTAACTCCTCAGGCTGAGGAGGCACACATTAAGTCACCTTGGTAAAAGCATAGCAAACGATTTATTGTGAATACATCCCAGAGTGTAATCTAAGTCCTTGAAGCTTCGTATGAAAGAAAATAGCATAAACTTAATTTATCTTTAACTTTTAACAATAATCTGGTAAAAAAAAAAATAAATAATACAAAGCACTTCAAAAATGGAGAAAATAAATTGATGTGAGACCAGAAATTTTTTTAGAGGGAACAAATGTGATTACTAGTGTAAAAATGCAATAATGTCAATGAAAATAGGCAAAAGTCATAAGCTGCAGGGAGATCTTGACTATATCTTGTTTTACTTTTGATCTTAATTCTCCATTCCCCTAATTTTGTTTTTTCTTTTTATGTATTTGCTACAGGATCTCACACAGCTCAGATGAAGTAATCCTCCTGTTTTCAACCTCCCCAGTGCTGAAATTACAGGTGCACACCATGCCTGGACGTGGTGGCCTTCAACATGTCCCAGGGGTGGGACCAGTACAGCATTCCACTCCCCTGAAATTTATAAGACACAATTTCTCAGTACTTTGTAAGAAAATTAAATCAATTGCAAAAGAATATGACAGCAAAAAAACCCTCAAAACTGAACTACATTAAAATTTATTTCTTCATTTATTTAGTTTTTTTCACTTTAATGGGAAAAAAAAAGATAAAATAGCAATGAAACAGTTTGAAATAGATTAGTAGGACAGTTACAATAATTATTATATGGCATATTGTTGTCTTCACAGGACAAGATGTAGACATGATATCTTGTCTAAACAATACTAGTGGCAGACCAGGGTGGGAGGTTCAGTCCCTGACCGGCTGCCAAGCTGGCCCTGACCCCTTGGCATGCTGAGATGGCAACTGAGACAGGGGACTGTGGATGCAATCCCAGCACTTGGGAATCTGAATACAGGAGAATCGCTACAAATCCAATCTGCGTAGTGAGACACTATAGACTCTGTAGACCTGCACTAAAAATACAAAAATAAATAAATACATAAAAAATAAAAAACAATATTAGTAAAAAGCTTTCTTCTCAATTAACTAAGAGAAAGTATCTGTATATCTATCCTATCTTGTGTACATTCTTGAAACTTATTTTGCAAAATAATTTATAAAATGTTAAAATCAAAACTGCAATGAAGCCGGGCGTGGTGGCGCATGCCTGTAATCCCAGCACTCGGGAGGCTGAGGCAGGAGGATTGTTGTGAGTTCGAGACCAGCCTAAGCTACAAAGTGAGCTTAAGGCCAGCCTGAACTGCATAGTGAGACCCTGTCTAAAAAAAAAAAAAAAAAAAAAAAAAAAAAAAAAAACTGCAATGAAAACCTATTTATAAATAAGGGTTTATCTACCATCCACCTATTTTTCTGAGTGAAGTCCTGGAGAATGGAAGGTGGAGAAACATCAACAAACAGCTCTTCGTCCTTCATAGATCTTGCAGTGGATGAAAAAGGTTACTGTGTCTTCTGCAAAGTAGGAAGTCCTCTTCTGGATAGGTAATGCTTGGCTCCCGGAACTCTTCATGTCAAAAAATATTGAAAGAAAAAAGGATGAGATAATCTTCCTAAGACAAAAATGTGACCTGTCACAATGCCAGAAGGGAAACATCCAGTTGTTGCTTCAGCCTTTTCATTTGAGCTCTGTTTTCAATAACTCCTCATGGCCTCTCAGACAGGTGGGGTGCCTCAGGGAAGTGGAGAAAATGATGTGATTTAACAAGGTAAAATAGCCGTCTCCATGAAGCAAACTGCAGATGCCACTGCTATTGTACTTTATCACTACACAAGAACAAAAAGAAACAAAGAAAACAGGAAAAAATAAAAATAAAAACAACCAAGAAATAGAATGAACTGCATGAAGAGGAACAAGTGAATAAGAACATAAAAATAGAAAGTAATAAAAAACGCAATTTGTTAGTGAAATAGGTAATTTTTTGAAAGGGATAGTAAAATGATATTATTAAGATGGTATTAGTGCAAAAATTCAAAAAATACACAGTAATAATGTAGTAAAAGCATAAGAGATATAGCTATTAATGGTAATACATTTTAGTGTTAATCAAATATACATATTTCAAGAATAATACAATTGCCAAATTAAAAAAAATCAAATTAGTAATGATAAAATCTAGATATCCATGAAAAGTAAAAGTATTCCTGAGAGAATTCATCTGGGTGTGAGTGTACACATCTGTACTATCTCTGGGAGGCTGGGGTAGGAGGATTGCAAATTTGAGCCCAATCTTGGGAACTTTGCCACTTAGGATCATGTCTGAAAATAAAAAAGGAGAGAAAGGGCTGGCAAGATAATTCAGTGTGAAGGCCCAGAGTTCCATCCATAGTACCATACCACAGACAAACAAAACCAACCTCTATGCCTTTTAAAAAGTGTCTTCATATAATTTTATGATCAGTTTGCCTTGATTATTATGGAAGTACTTTTGTGATAAAACTTATGAGAGCTTCAGAAAAATAAAAGAATAATCCATACCACTTAGTCTAAGGCCTAACAGGATTAAAAAATAAACACAGGGACCAATCTGTTTGAAGCCCACAAATTTTGTTCAAAAAATATCAGCAAACTAAATCAATCTATGTTCCAACTGAGGGTATGTGGAGGAACAAATCCATAGAAAACATACATGCAATTAAAGGTATTCCTTTCAGAGTCAGGCCAACAATGGCCTTGGGCTTGCCAGAGCTCAAAAATCTAAAGGCTGCTCAGCCCAAGAAGAGGAAAGCCATAAAACAAGAGGGATCAAAGATGCAGCTCCAATGCAGGAGCCCCATGATGAGCTTCAGGCCCAGAAGGTCACTGTGAGGTCACCAGGGCAAGTCTTTCCTGGAAGGCTGAAGAAACTGGAGACTGAGCTAGTAAGGCAATTGGAAGACTCGAGCTCTTCAGAAATGGCATACTTCCTTCTTCTCTCTTTTATTCCATCCAGGCAGGCTACAGATCTAATGTTCAGTGCGACCAATCTCTGTGGCTAAGTACTTTCCCCTCAGTTTGCTAGCCTACGTGTCAATCACCCACAGACACATTCAGAACTGTGTTTTACTAAGCTGAAAGGTATTCTTTTCTGACATGTTATCATTAATGGTCATTATTTTTTGTTAACATAGTTATAAATTAAATATAGAAATATGTTAGAAGCAAAATTATGCATAGAAAATTAGGATTCATCCTGAAACTAGTAAGATAGATACATAACAGAAAAACTAATTTAGTTGTTTACAATACAAATTAAAGGATTTTATGATCCTCTATATGAGTATCCCATATGTAATAGATAAAATTCAGCATGCTCTATGGATAAAAATTTGTTACAGGTAATGACGGTGGAGTAGAGCTCTAGTGTTTAGTGCTTATACAGAAAACGTAAACCGTCAAAGAATTCAGACCACTGAGTACTTGTAACTTGGACCAATTTGAGTTTTGACTTATCAGATCAACTGGCAATGGAAAATGAAAAATAGTGTGGCACAGATCAGGTGCTCTTCTGGTCATGACAGAAGAGACAAGTATAGTTCTTATCAGAGGACCTCCTTCCCTGAAGATAGATATGCAGAATGAGAAAGGTCACTCCAGGATAGAGATTACTTTGATTATAGCAGGTCAAACTATTAACATTCAAGAAGAGGAGATTCTTATGCTGGTGGTGTGGAATCCTGAAGCAGAGGCCAATGAGAGAAATGCAGAGAATGAGAGAGAGGGACAGGGAGATGGAGAGGGAGGGAGAAGGGGAAGAGGATGGGAGGGGGAGGAAGAGGGGGAAGGGGGTCCTGGGAATCTCCATCTCCAGGGAGCAGAAGCCTAGATACCCCAGCACACCAGAGTTCATCTCAGGATGAGTCTGCTGCAAAGAAGAAGAAAGATGTGCTGGACCCACTCTTTGCTCACACCAGTGGAGCTTACAGTCTTCCTGCAAAGCTCAGGATGATGCAAGAGTAGATTATAGATAAAAATAGCTTAGCATACCAGAGGATGAGCAGAGAGTCCTTAAGCAAGTTGATCCGTGGCCTTATCAACAAAATAAACATTCCCAATATAAGTATTATTATACAAGCGCTTCTTCAAGAAAATATGGTGAGAGCAAGAGGGCTGCTATTCATATTTGTTTTATAAGCACAGAGCACATCTCCAATCTTCACACATGGCTGTGCAGCATTGATGGCAATTATCAGCTCAAAATTTCCCAACAAATTGGAGAATTAATCCTTAGGAGGTTAATTCTTAATTTTGCAAAAAGGCTGTCGAAGAAATGATAAGCAACTTTGTCTGACTGCTGCAGAATTTGTAGCACATCTTATAAACCAAAATGGGGCACATGAAGTTTTATGCTTAGAAATGCTCGCTTTGCTCTTAGAAAGACCAATAGATGAGAGTGTTGAAGTGGCTATTGGTTTTCTCAAGGAATGTGTCCTCAGATTAACATAAGTGCCACCAAGGGGAAGCAACACAATTTATGAACACCGTCGAAACACTCTATGTGAATCTGAAATGGATAGAAGAGTTCAGTATACGATTGAAGTGATGTTTGTTGTACAGAAGGATAGATTCAAGGGCCACCCAGTCATCCTAGCAGGACTTGATCTCATCGAAAGGACCATCAGTTCACACATATGCTCCCCTTGGAGGATGACTGTAACCCAGAGGATGCTCTCAGTGTGTTCAAGATAGATCTTGATTCTATGGAGAATGAAGAAAAGTACAGAGTTATTAAGAAAGAAGTGCTTGATGAAGGAGACAATGAATCAAACACAGGCCAAGAGGCAGGAAACAGTGAAGAGGAAGAAGAGGAGGAGAAAAGATGAAGGAGAAAAAGTAACTATTCATGATAAAACAGAAATCTAGTCTCACTTCATTACACAATATATCTTGATATTCAGTCAAGTTTAGATTTTAAAGGATGTGCTCGCAAATTACTGAAAATGGAATTTCTTGAAAGTCAGGAAAAAGAGCTCTGCAATATGATACTTGATGGCTGTGCCCAACAAAGGACATGGGAAAATCTTTTGGCTTATTAGTTGGGCGATTTTCATGCTTAAGAAGAATATATGGAATCTTTTGAAAGTATATTCAAAGAACAGTATGACACTATGCATCGCCTAGAAGCAAATTGAGGAGTGTTGCCACGATGTTTGCTCACCTCTTGTATGCTGACTCCTTTCTGTGTTCTTGAATGTGTAAAGCTGAGTGAAAAAATCCCCACATCATCTAGTTGAATTTTTGTCAAAAATATTCTTTCAGGAACTGTGTAAATACATGGGTCTTCCTAAACTGAATGCAAGATAGAAGCACGAAATGTGACAGCCATTCTTTGATGGATGATTACCCCGTGAAAATCCAAGAAACATTCTATTTTCCATGGATGTCTTTTCCTCTACAGGTATTAGAGGTTTAATGGATGAACTGCATGAGCATCTTAAAAATATGGCCAAGAAAGCAGATGGTAACAAAGAAACCCTCCCTGCATTCTTTGTTCTTGGAGTCCTCAGATTCTGACTCTGAGGACTCCTACCCCAACAGCTGTGAGAGCAGCTCAGAATTGTCCAATGCAGACAGTGGGAGCAGTAGCTTGGCCTCAGCTAAAGATATGAGGAAGAAGAGACAGATGAAGACCAGCAGTAAAGATGGAAATGAATCATCCAGGAGCCAACAAACAAATGTGAGGAAACTGGAGAAAAGACAAGCCGAAAAAAAGCATCAGGACACCAGGTCAGTGAGAGATAGGAGATCAGGAAAATGCAAAAGTCAAAATTCAAGAGATCAAAATTAGAGAGATCCCGAAGCAAAACACACATTAGAAAGACTATTCTAGGGCTTGGGGAGATAGCTCAGTAGAATAAGCACCTGCCTCACAAGTGCAGGGTCCTGAGTTCAATCTCCAGTACTGCAATAAGTAAGTAAGTAAGTAAATAAATAAATAAATAAAATAAATTAGCATTCTTTCTAAAGGAAACAGTTATAATAGGTATGGGAATGACTGAGACAAAAGATAAATATGGATTGGGAAAATATGCATCGCAACCCAGAAAAGAAGAGAAGAGAGAGAAAAAAGAATTTTTCTGAAAATGAGAATTCCCGACTATGAAATCATGACAGTGAAAATTCTAGAACAGCTAGATCAAAGTTAAGAGAGAAGAAAAGAAAACATGCAAGCTTTCAAAGTGAGGAAGATCGGTATAAGAATGATGTGGAGAGATGATGGGAAAAATCAAGCAGATACTCTAAACATTCCAGAGAGTCAAAGAAACACCAGGACTGGAGAAGAAAAAAAGTTATTCTACAAAATAATGTAGTTCAACATGCTTTATATTCAGTTCAAAGTATTTTTTTAAATTGATGACACCTATAGAGCTTGTATAAAGTATTGCTTTGTACTTGAAAAATTGAAAAATCTTTTCATTTTAACATGTTTCATAATTGATACATTGAGGGCTTCTTATAAAATTATTGGAAGAGAAAAATCTCAACAGAAAAAGAATGTAAGTCTTGCTTATATTTTGGCAATAAAGTAGTCAAATGTTAAAAAAAAAATCATTGTACTCCAAGGAGACTTTCTTTTTAAAAAATATTTTATTTCTTTACTTATTTGCTATGCAGTTCAGGCACATAGTGATTTTCCTGCTGGGATTATAGGTGTATGCCCCTATGCCCAGTGTCAGTGGTTGGCTTGGCTCCAGGCTGGCATGCATGTGGTTCCATGGGTTGAACCTGAGTCCCTTAAACCCCTGATCTGTCTCCCTAAGGTGACTTCCATAATGTCATGAAGAACATGTATTCTAAACTTTCACATATGGTGAAGCATTAGAGAAGGATCCTTATATCAGAAAATGATGTCTCATGTGAGCAATATTCCTTAATTTTTTATGAAATTTTCAAATGTCAATTCATTTAACAGGAAAATGACAATAGTAGAAGGTATAACTATTAGAAGTAGAAAACAGGGACTGTGGAGATGGCTCAGTGGAATAAGCGCTTTCCTGGCAAGCACAAGGGCTTGAGTTCAATCCTGGTTCTGCCAAAAAAAAAAGTAAAAACCAAAGTTTGTATTAGTTGACAAGAGGATAGCATATCAAAAAAAAAAAAAAAAAAAGAACAAGGAAGGTGAAATTACCTGAAGGTCATAAGTAAATTCAGAAGAAGATCCTGTATACAAATTAAGAATAAAAGATATATGAATGATGAAAATCAAGAAACATGGCTACAGAAAGTGAGAGAAATAAGGTCCTCCAAGAAGGGAGACGTCACAGTATGTTTGTATAAATATTAAAGATTAGTGGGCATAAGAACAAAGAATGGATGGGAAGTGTCGTGATATGAAGATGAGAAGAAGTGGGTGAGATGCAAGCCCTCAGGCCCCCCTCAGCTGGCCACATCCAGAAGGAGGCTGAGGGCTGTCCACAGAGGACCCAGTGAGGCTGGAGGAAAATTCACACCTGGAGGCCCAAGAGCCAATAGTTTCAGGAAGGAGCAAGGAGCCTATTGCTGAGAGGCCAGAAGCGAGGAGGCCAGAGGAGCCTCTGAATTATGCATCGAAGATGTAGGTGGTGGAGCCCTGGTGGGGGCTGCTAGGGTGCAGAATCAGGAAAATCGTATTTACGTAGATTGATTAGAGAACAGAAGATGCATAGGTATAGTGACTTCGAGCAGCTTTTCACAAAGGTTTTATTCATTTATTTATTTTTGTATTTCAGGGAAGGGTCTACAGGGTGTTCGGGTCCCACTACTAGATCAGACTTGTAGTGATCTGCCTGTTTATGGCCTCCCAAGAGCTGGGATTACAGGCGTGCACCACCATGCTCAGTCTCAATCACGTCTCAGTGAGCCCCAGGGCAGTGCCGGCAAGGCAGGCCAGGGCATCAAACTCCGGGTCTCTGTGCCTGCTTGCAGGCGCTTTAATGCCCGAGCTATTTGGCTGGACCCTGACAAAGTTTTTAATGAGGACGTAAAGTCAGAAATGAGAATGCGGAATTTGGAAACAATTTTTTTTCCCCCAAAGCCAATAGAAATTAAGTGCTGCTTATTTGCTATTGAAAATGATCAAGGAAGAAACTGCTTAATTATACTGGGGAAAAGGGAGCATGAATGAAAAAAATACTGGAGAATAGGGCAGAGAGGGCGTAAGACGATCAGGACTCTATAAATGACTGCAAAAATGATGCTTAGAAACCAAGATATGCAAATTTACTTTGTTATTGCCGAATTAATCTGTCCAATGAAAAAAAATCATTTTCCATTAAAATCTTAACATTCAGAATATTTTACTTTGGTAAAATTAAGTGTTTGAGAATTGCTAGCATGATTTGGAACAATGAAAGCCATGAGGATAAAGTTGTTTTATCACATATTGATGTGGCTTCTAGAGTTCAATAATGTTTTGTGATGAGGCTAAAAAATTAGTGAAACAAGCAGGATCTCTAGAAATAAGACTAAAATGATTAATAAGCAGTTTGTGTGTGTTGAGACACAGAAAAAGCATTTATTAAATACCCCAATAATGCTAACTCATATCTGCTGACCTATTAGAAAAAAAAAAAAAAAAAACAAGGTTAGATCACACCATTAAATAGCACATTAAAATATATTCCAGGTAAATTTACACTATAACAGAGCCATTAAAAAATATAATGGGCTCCAAAATATACTCTCAAAGGCAAATAGAGTTGTAAAGGGTTTAATAGGTGGGTGATATAAAAATTATAGCCCTATTATAGGGTTTAGAAATGATGGACTTGTCAAAGTTTATCATTCATGGACTGGTAGAAGAATATTTTATGAAAAGGGAAAAAAAATCACAAAAATAATGTAACTTCCAAATTAGAACATTACAAAAGAGTTTATTGTGCTTTTCATATCTTATAGTAACAGTATTTGTGTATGCACAGAATAAAATCTAGAAGAAAATATTCTACTTACTTGTACATTTTTCTTACGGAAGGAAATCACCTACTACAATGTCAATTATCTAATTTTAAAAAATCTTTTGTTTATTTGTGTATTTGGTACAGGGTCTCACTATGCAGCTCAGACTCCCAGTCATCCTCCCGTCTCAGCCTCCCCAGTGCTGGGACTACAGGCCTAGTTTCATTGGCCGTGGCACAGCTCACCTGGGCTTCTGAGGCCGGCTCAGCATGCAGTACCAGGGATTGAACCTGGGACCTTGCGCTTGCCAGGAAGGTGCAGAGATATCTCCCTAGCAATATAATGCTAATTTTATTTTTAAAGTTATTTCATAGTCCCCAAAGCATATGCTGCATTTGCAATAATCATTATAGTGATTGTGTTTCATAATTACATGCCAGTGGTTACTATTTTAGAGAATCTGTATTAAAGACAAAGTCTTAAGTACAAAATAGCCTTGGAAAAATCATTACTTCGTATATATTTGAAAAGAACCTTGAGTAATGTCAATGATGAATTTTTCTTTCAATCTTAGTTGTAAAGTTCTTAACTGTTAATCTCCAGAACAAATGCTGGAGAAATACCAACATGCTGACAATCTCATCAGGGTAATAGTGAATTTGTGTTCCTGATTCTTTCAAATATTGAATAACCCTGCCCTTGGGAAATATACAAATACTGTGGGCTTTTTCTGCAGCACGGGTGAAGAGAGTTGGCACTAGTACCTCAGTCGCTATCTGAGTTTCCTTCGGTTGCTTTGACAAATTACCACAAGTGAGCAACTTAGAGAAATGAAATTTTATTTTCTTACAGTTATGGGGGCTAGAAGTCCAAAATTAAATCACTGGGTTTAAATTGAGTTGTTGAAAGGACTGCACTGTCTGCAGAGACTCTGGGGAAACAATTACTCCCTGACTCTTCCACCTTTTAGGGGCTATTGGTCTTTCTTAGGCTGTAGCTACATCACTCTAGCCTCTGCCTGTGTAGTTATGCTGCCCTCTCTACTTCAATGGGAGTGTATATAATGTTCTTCTTTGCTTTGCAAGGACACCAAAGACTGCATCTAGAGCTTAGCTGGGTGGCCCAAGATAATCTTTCCATCCTCATATAAGGACTTGCATCTTCCAAGTTTTTTTTTTTTTTTTCAGTATGAGACAACATTAATAGGTCCTTGAATATTGTATGAGTAGTGGCTGTCCACCCCACTCTCACACCCACACCTGGAACTTAGGAGTGTATTCAGTCCAAGGGGAACTCAAAGTTGGACCCTGAAGGAGTGCTCTATCTTTCTCTCCTTCTTCCTTTCCTTCATCTCTTTCTTCTCTTCCTTATCCCCTTCCCTACCTTCTCTTCTTTCCTCTCCTTTCCCCTCCTCTCCTCTTTTCCCTTGCCTTCCTTTCTGCTTTCTTTCCCTCCCTCTCTGTCCCTAATCTTTCTTCCTCCCCCTTCCCTTTTCTCCATCTCTTCCTCAATCTCTCTCTCCCTCCCTCCGTCCCTCCGTCCCTCCCTCCCTTCCTTTCTTCCATTTGTATTGGGATTGAGCCCAGAGCCTTCACACTGAGCTACATCCTTCTTAGCCCCTTTTCATTATTTGAGGTAAAATTTGCTAAGCTGCAGTGTTGCTAAGGCTGTGCTCAAACTTGAGATTCTCAGCCTTAGCCTTCCCATGTGTTAAAATCTTAGGCATACACCGACATGTGCAGCTAAGCAGTTGTTTCATACATTCAGTTAGGAAAACTTAAATTTTTTTCTGAAATTTCAATACAGAAGTCTGTTGAGATAATTGGCAATGGGCTGGCTAATAGGAAAAAGATGCACACAAATGTACATGTATAGGAACATCACATGAAGGTGAAAACCAAAAACGTATTACTATTTAAAAGCTTATATACTCTTTTAATACTGGAGAGGGAAGGTGGTATGCAGACCACCCAGGCTGGGTAAGGGTAAATGGTTCTGAAAGGAAGAAGCGGGCAATCAGGATAACATTTTCCTTGAGGGAACAGATTATGATAAAGTTAAAGATAAAGATAATAGTAATTTAATGTTGAGAAAAAGTCATTGAAAGAGTTTAAAAGAAGGAAATATGAAAAACATGTATTTATTCATCACAATTTTAAATGCTAATTATAAATTCTTAAATCTATTACTATTTAACAAATATCTGATGAGATGTATATTATGTGTATTGCTTTTTTAAAATAAGGAGCTGGAAATAGAGAAATAAGATTAAACAGGTAAGATCTACTTTCTTGAATTTATGTTTTTGGGGGGCTTGCCAGTTAGCTCAGTTGTTTAAGCACCTGACTGGGTTTTGCCACAGTTTGATCACCACCTCCACATGCCACACCACACCCACACTTTTTTGCAGGCTGAGCCCAGAAAAAAAAAAAAAAAAAAAAAAAAAAAAAAAGAGCAGCCAAATAGCTCAGCGGATTAAAGCACTTGCTCTGGGAGTTTCATCCCTGACCCTGCTGTGCCAACCCTACCTCTTGGGTGTGCTGAGACAGCAATTGAGACTGGGCATGGTAGCACATGCCTGTAATCCCAGCACTTGGGAGGCTGTAAACAGCTGGATCACTAGGAGTCCGATCTATGCAGTGAGACCCTATAGACTCTGTAGATCCTGTAGTGAAACAAAAAATTTAAAAAATGTATGTTCTGGTAAGAATTATAGTAAATGAAAAGACACATTAAGAAACACATTAAGTATAGTAATACTTGATAAGCAGAAATAAATTAGAGTGCTGTGTATATTGGTTAAAAATAAACACTCGTTGTGTTGAATAGTCAGGGAAAATCTTTCAGCAGAGATCATTTTTGAGCTGAAACCTAAAAGAGAGGAGGATGCCCTGTAGGAAGACTTGAGAGACCAGCTTTCGGTGGACCAGGGATAGGGCCTCAGTGTGTCCAAAGAACAAAAACAAAGTCAATGTGTGTGGCTGTGGAACCGACAGATAAGGTCAAGCCAGAGCAAGAGGCATTTCAAGGATAAACTTGTGCTTTATTCTGAATGAGTTGCAGATTCCCTTTAAAGAATTGCTTTAGTAGGAGCTCATGCAAAAGGCTAAAGTAAGGCCGGGCGTGGTGGCGCATGCCTGTAATCCCAGCACTCGGGAGGCTGAGGCAGGAGGATTGTTGTGAGTTCGAGACCAGCCTGAGCTACAAAGTGAGCTTAAGGCCAGCCTGAGCTGCATAGTGAGACCCTGTCTCAAA
>PVKA01043547.1:0-16693 GCA_004027165.1 Ctenomys sociabilis
GAGAGAGAGAGAGAGAGAGAGAGAGAGAGAGAGAGAGAGAGAGAGAGAGAGAGCAAAGTGAAACATTTAAAAATATTTGAGGGTTAAACTGAACAGACCTTGATAGAGTCTTTCAAATGGTACTCAGGGAAGAGAGTTGAGAAATTCTGCCTGGCTTTTAGCTTGTGCAATTCAGTAAAGATGACAGAAATTCTTGAGATAAAAATCATGAATCAACAAACATTTGCATGGTGTCTGCAAGAACAGCTACCATGTGGTGGGCATTTGCCACGCTCCAGGGACTGCATAGATGTCCTGTGTGTATCATCTTCATTATCATATAATACAAACCTTGATTCTGAGATGAAAGGGCAACTCAGGCAAGGTAACTCCAAAAGACTATGACAGCGAAAACATTTTTCTCAATTTTAATTTTTTACCAATGCATGTAATCACATTCCTCTTGGGGGAGTCTGTACATGGGCATATCACACCTTCATTATTTTTTTATCCCCCTTTCCTCTCTTCCCAACCTCTTCTTTATCTCTTAGTTCCCTTAGCATTTGCCAAACTCTACCTCCACAATTATTATCTACTTCTATTTTGATTTTTATTTACATTTTTGGCTTCAAATGGTACTCAGGGAAGAGAGTTGAGAAATTCTTCCTGGCTTTTAGCTTGTGCAATTCAGTAAAGATGACAGAAATAAGAGATACTGTGTTGTACTTAGGCATATCTATAGATTTATTTTACTTAATATTACATTAAGGTTTTAAAGTGGCCTGGCATACTGAACATTTCAGAATACTTTGAAGAACTTCAGAGAAGCTAATGTGGACAGGGAAGAAAGGAGTTGTAAACTGAGGCCTCCAGGTTAACGATAGTAGAAATAGGCATGGAAGTGGAGAGAAGCTAGACTCTGCTGGCAAGTTTGCTTAGAGAAACAGTGAGACAAAAGCTGGCCAGGAAGGCAGAGACCAAATCACAAAGGACCTTGAAAGTCTGCAATTTGGGTTTTATAGAGGGAAGGGTTTAAGCATGGAAGGAACATGACTCTACAAGACTCAGTAAAACCTGTCTGGCAACAGAGAAGCTTGGAGTTAGGAGGCTACAGTCCCAGAGGCCATTAATTAGTGTCAGTGCAGGCAATGGGTCAGAGCTCTGGGTTAGTTTGGAGGAAGCTAATACTAAGAGACTCCCTTTCTGGGGATGGGAGTGGAGGTTAAAGGGAACTGGACTTTTAGGACCAAGATTACAGGATTAAAATTTGAAATTCATGTTAGAGGGAGCTAGGGAAGAGGAGAATCATACACCTTGGGTCATCCATATTCAGGCAGTATATTATGTATATGAATATGTTAAGATAATTCTTTACCTATTGAGTACAAATCTAATTTAAATTTCCAGAAAATTATACTAGATGAAAGGTTGAAAGTTATGATATTCGAAGGGTTTACGTAGAAAAGAGAGCCTTGCTAACTGTAAATATTGAGGGGACTAAAACATAGTATTCTTTAAAAAAGAATGTTCCCAAATATATGAAACAATGTGTTTTGTAAGATGCAATTAGGAAAATGAAAAGAAACTGAGAAGTAACACCTCATTACTTTATTCCAGATGCAATAAGCAGTTACTTATAAGAAAAATAGCATTGGGTTCAATCTTTCTGATGAATATGGGCATTGTCCCCAACTTGGTCTAGTCTTGGAAGCACCACACTTAATTTTCAAATACAAAACGTTGTGTTTAGTGGAGGGAAAATGTTGCTCATTTTGTTTTCTAAATGTCATGTGTTCTTGTTTTCAAAGAATGCACAAATGCTCTTGACTAGAAAAAATAAATAAGCAACCCTTAGCAACCTTTCCTTTCTTCTTCTTTTGCTTTGTATCAGGGACTCCAGTGCCTCCTAAAACATCCTTTGCAGAGTGGCACCTGGTTGTGGCCCTGGAATCACACGCCCTGTGTGTTCTGCAGTGAATACCTTCCTATAATCCTAGCTCCATTAATGACAACGTGGGCCAATGCAAGGTACGTATCAAGGGGCATCTAGGTCGGTGAAGGCGCACCTAATCCTCCTGTGGATGTCTGCCAAGAGCCGCAAGGGGCAATGTGTAGATATCAGTTGTGCTGTGCAGCGCTCCCTAATTCAAGTCCTCAGTGGTCTGCAAGCCTAGGTGGAAGATACAGTACGAGCTATAGTAATTAACCATTGCAATAACAGATGTCGGACAGGAAAACTGTGTGCCTGGGCTGCAAACAGGTCCGGATTGTGAACATGCCCTTGGCTAAAACATACTCTCCCAGGCATAGAAATCATATGTAAATGCTTTGTAAGCTATCACTTTGCAGGGCAGGCCTTGAATTGTTACTATATATATATATATATATATATATATATATATATATATATATATATATATATATATTAGTGACACACACAAGTACACGCCTTTTGAACTGGTGTAATGACTTCAGTTGCAGGTACAACCTGCATTTCTTCGGAATCTGTGGAGTTGTGTGTTTTCCAAAGTATTTTCCGTGCAGCTCCCAGCTTAGGGCTGGCTGTCTTCGAGCGCGTTTCCCTGAGCTACCCCTCTCTGTGCTCTGCCAAGTATGTGCCACTTTGTCTTGGTGCTATGACTGCTTTCTTCGAAGAGGGAAATTCCCCCTTCATCAGTATGGATGCGCTGTTTTCCGACGCTGCCAGCGCTGTGTTGCCGTGTCAGTCACCCTATGAGCGCCCGCTTCAGAGGAGGAGGGCTGACGAGCTGGCCGCCGATTGGCTGGCGGCCGCGGGGCGGGGCTTGTCGGGAGGAAGGGCTGCAGCTTTACAGCAACAGAGTTTAGACTGTCTACGCTTCATCCTCTGAAGGTAAAATTTTCCAGATACGGCAGACGGCGTTCAGAGTACAATAAACAGGGAAGGAGAACTATTGGCATGGAAATTTCTTCCTCATGATGCAGTGGAGAAGCCTGGGCCGCTCGATTCTGCCAGATGTTCCCGGGGTTACTGTACAGGGGAAGGACGAGCAGAACGAAAGAAGGTAGGCGACCACCCCTCCACCACCACCTCCGTTTTTTTTTTTTTTTTTTTTTTTTTTTTTTGAATGTTTAAAGAGTTTGCTGCAGTGTGCTGCATTCCATGCGTGTTGCTTAGGGAAGCCGGGGAAAACGGATTCCACTAATTCAAATGTAATACTTGCAGGGAACCCTGGAGTTTTACGTAACATTTTGATTTGAGAAAAAGAAATGGCCAAAGCTTCAGTTTTCACCGCCTGCTTGGGAGTGAGGTGTACAGCCGAGTTTTTATTCAAAGAATAGATCCATTTCCTTTCTCTTTCTTTCTTTTGTTTTTAATCAGTTGAAATCTTGAGACCATTCTTATTTTCGTGTTATAGAAAATATTCAAACTGCCATAGTTAGTTCCGGAATAGGTAAAGTTTATGTTGGTCCTGTTATTCAAAAACAGATTCGTAATTAAGAATAGAAAGAAAGAAAGAAAGAAAGAAAGAAAGAAAGAAAGAAAGAAAGAAAGAAAGAAAGAAAGAAAGAAAGAAAACTTCATAGTAAATAATCAGTGATTGAACGTTTGGGCCCAAAATAGGTCTGTGTGTTGGAAATTAGGGGCTTCCCTGGCTCTACAGTGCTGCGGCTTGAATTCAGTTTCAAAGATACATTTTTAACACCCTAGCAAGAGGCAGCTTTCTGGCAAGTTTTCGATACTGTAGTTCAATGTTTACATTTCTTTCCCCGGCATGTCCGAGCCTTTGTCTCCTGCGTGAGAGTGGAACCATTATACACAAAGTAAAGCTGGGTTAATAATGCTTACTGCAATTATCTGATCTGTATGCATTTTTAATGAGAACACACAGCCAGCAGAATAATTGAATGAGAGCAGGCTAGCTTTTAAAGCTGTGTTTTCACTATGCCGAACCATATCAACTTTCTTGCCGACAAGCAGCAGTGAGAAATGATGGAGAAGATTTATTTTTAACACACTTGGCCCAGGAGGAGGAAAGGATATATTTGTTAAAGAATTCTTTCTGCCCTTTCCCGTTTTAAATTTCTGCCAGGCATGAGGAAACTGTGCTTTTTTGTTAGGCCTCGGAAGCATGTGTTTACAATAAATGTGTAACATTTTTAGAATAGTTAGCAAGCACTGAAGCAAAAGAAGAAAAAAAAAACCTGACTAGGCTAACCACAACAACCGTGAATGTTCTTCAAGGAATAGTACTGTCTCTTTCCAAGACAAAGGTTGAGTACAAAGATATTTGTTAATTGCACATTTCGGGGAGAATAGAGTTAAAAGAGTAAGGCAGGGGGACATCCTTATAATCTTTACGTAAGAGGGAGTTTCTTCAGCCCTCCTGATCCTTTTGGAGGGCGGAAGAGCTCATTTAAATAACGGCAGTGCCACGTAGATTCTTCTAGACCCACAGTTTTACTTCCAAGGAGAAGCGCAGGACACTAGCCCAGAACTTCTGACGTAATCCCCCAACTATTTCTGCTGTGTGTTCTTTTATGCAGGCTGGTGGGGAGGAATATTTCTCTAAGTCCTGGGCAGGGACCTTGTAACTCCTAGTTGTCAGTACTTGAGTTATGTCTTCAAATTGTAGCTTATTCTTTGTAAATCCCGAACAGAGCCCCCTTTGTAACAGAGGCACCATCTTCTACCTGCTGGTCAGCACAGGTTTTCTGCAGGGCTCTGGCCTGGCTGGAGAAAAGCAGGAGGAAGCCTAGCTTGGCTTTTTTCTGGCCTAACTCCCCCTTGGTGCAGCCCAGCACTGCCACCTGTAAGGACTGTCCCCAGAGCCCCATTCCCAGTCCCACAAGAGCTGTTGTCTAGGGCACAGGTTATGTCACCAAGTTCAAGGCTGCTTGTGATCGTGGCAACAGCTGCTTTTAAGGAGATTGCACTGCGTTCTAGGGTTGATGGCCGCGAGGAGGGACAGCATAAGACTACGGGTTGCTAATCCTGTGTCACAGGTGGCATTCTTGATCCTGAGGATGAGGGTGAAGATTACAGATTATGAAGGATCCTTTTAAGATAGAATTTTGGTTAGAATACACCAGAGTTCCTGGGAATTCCCAGGGCCAGTTCGTGTCCTCCATCCTACCACTTACTTGAGCCTTCAGCAGATTTTGCCTGGCTCATTTTCCTTGCTCCTAATAGGAATGAATAATACTTTCCCTCCTGACGCCAGCTCTTGTGGAGACCTTGACCTTGTACAGAGCGAGCGAGAGAGAGAGAGAGAGAGAGAGAGAGAGAGAGAGGGAGAGAGAGAGAGGACAGAGGAGAGAGGACAGAGAAGAAAACATAAGTTGCCTCTTGGCACAATGAGTTTTTTAAAATACAAAGGGAAGAAAGCTCAGTAATAAGTAATTGTTGGTAACGCCTTGGGGTGATTGGATACCTTATCATTCATACCCACCCCTTCATTTTGTGCTCCTGAGAATTTTCCAGAGATATTTATCCTTAGCCCAACAATTACAGTTCCAAGGGGAAATTAGAGAATTGTCGTTTTGTATTTTCTTCACAAATCTAGTCTCATATACTAGAAGCTGAGCAAGACAGACCATCCAGACATAGGCCTTGCAGTGCCCAAAACATTTAGCGCTATTTGTACTTTGGCTTTTGTATTAAATTTGTGAAAGCAAAATGGATAAGGAAGAAAACAAGTGGAAGGAAGAAAAATCTGCTTGGGAAACGTACTGGTCATGCAGCCGTACTGCTAGGAAGCCTGCCTTCTCTGGCTGGTTGTTTTAATTTGCTGTTGCTATGGTGAAAACAAATCAATATCACATGGCGACCAGCCAGTCCCGCGCTAAGGAAGCGCCATAGAAATTCAAGATCTGGTGCTCAAGATTCTAAGTAAGAGCTGGGAGAAGAGGATTTAGATATTGAGCTGAAAAGAATTCCATGTAGCAGAATGAGCAGGGTCAGTCTTGTGTGCATTTTCTCTTCTTCCTATGCTCCTACTGATAACAAGAGATGGGAGGAAAAGCAGGTGTTTACATTTTCTAAAATAAAACAGCATCAGTGCAGAAGTAGGTGAGGGACATTGCCGGAGTAAAGGATCCTGATTAGTGAAAAGATTGTATAAGTGCAAGACAGGTTGGTTGTTGAAAGCATGGTTTGGGTGCTTTTGACATCTCCAGGTACAGCTGCACACTGGAGCTGGCTGAGGCAAGTGGAGACAAAGCTGTCAGGGGAGCGCCAGTACCTGAAAGGCAAGAGAAAGCTGCAGTGGGAAGTTAGGCCAGGTGAGCACAGAACCCCAAGGGCACGGCAGAACAGGGAGAGACCTTTCACATTTTCGCTAAATCAGCCTCAACTCCAGCTGGATGGCCTAGCAAGGACAGAGGGGAAGAGGCTGAAAGGAAAAGACAAGAGGCATAGCTCAGGTTCTTCTCTGGAATGACCCACTGACTCAGAAGGATGTGGATACCTACTGCAATGTGGAACGAGGAGCTTGGGCTTTTGTGCTACGAAGACGGCCTATTGGCAGAGTGAAATAGGTAGGAAGTCTGCCTAGGTTGTGTCCAAGTCATTTACGATACCTGTTTTCCTCCTTGTTTTTCTTCGGCTTGGTTTTTGTTTTTCTTCTTGAAATGGTACATAAACTCATAGGTGCCATAAACTCATAAGTGCAACTGAGCTAATAGGAGTCAGAGGTGATATGAAGCTGCCCTGACATCAGGCACAGGCTTCCGGCTGACTGCCTGTGCACACTGTTTTCTCTGCTGCTGTGTGAACAGCAGGTGTGGAAGGTGAGGCCTTAGGGTGCCTTTGTGAACCGGAGCTCCAAGATGGACAGGGTTTTGGCTGGCCTCTTCCCCTCAGTGTGGAAAAAGCAGTAGCTAATAAAAATGGGCTCCACAATGCACCTGATGCTCTGACAGAGAATTTGTGGTCTCAGGTATCCTACATCAGCAGTCAACAAGTATTTATGAAACATGCCTTAGGCTCTCTGGCTTCTGCTCGTTTGCATAGAGCACCAAGCCAGTTACCCAGTGCCTGCCTTTGTGAGTGTGTACACAAAAACACAAGATCCAAGATGGTAAGTGTCCAAGCCCTGAATGATATTGTTATTGCCTGATGTCAGCTTATGCTGTTGATCAGGAGACATGGTTTTCAGATTTGAGATGACTTTGGTGCTGGGAGCAGAGAAAGAGGAGGAATTTGGAGTTTGAGTTCTCTGCCTGCGTATGCTTCCCTTAACCTTTATTTTGCTTCTTAGCATAAGTGCTTTTTCAGTATCAGGCAGATGTGAGATGAGCAACAGACATGAGGACATGCAGAAAAACTAAATGCAGAGGTGGGAAGAAAAATCCCAAGTGGCGTAACTGCGAGCAACCACTGAATCTCAGCAGCCCGAGTTGTAGCTTTAAAGCGATGAGGGACCACACAGGCACATCAGTTGCAAAGCCTTAAACTCCACGGAAATCCTAGCCCTGGTGCTCCTACTGTGCCCGCTGGAACCCTGGTGAGTTAGTTCACCATCAGTGTCCTCGGCAAGGAAACCTGAGGCTTGACTCCAGAAAATTAAGCTTGTCCCTTTTCTAATAAAAGCAGAGTTCATTTTAAAATTCATTTCCTTTTTAAACATCAAGTTGTCTTGTGGTTAGGTTTTGGTGGGGGGTCTCACCCGGCATCCGCATTAATCTCCATTCTGCAAGCAAAGACAAGCTACAAGGTTAAGGACGCTGTTAGGGGAAGAGCTTAGAGAGAAGACAGAGGAGGTGGCTGTGCTTTAAGGAATTCTTAGTCTTGGGGGTTGGCAGAGGAGAGAAGGTCCACGGTCTTGAGTGTCTGCGCAGGCTGGTTGCTGCCCAAGGACATTGAGGATGGTGAGCCCCCTCTGGGGACAGCAAGGGAACGACTTGGAAAATGCTGCCGACTTGGAAAATGCTGCCGGTCTCCCTCCGGAGCAGTTTGCAATCCACAATAGCTAGGGAAAGGAGACACTTACAAACAAGATAAGAAGAGTTAAATACACAAATGTCTTCAGAAGGGTAATTAGCATATGTGTAGCTCTTGCCCCTTTACAAAGGGCTTTCACTGGTGCTATCTCAATTAACAGTTCAAACACAGAGTTAAAAAGTGGAGGCCTAAATTAGGGCACTTTGGCACAGCTGCATGAGGCAAAGCTCCTTCTGGACAAGAGTTAGAAGGCAGATTTTACAATCTTACTCATGATGATTTTCAGTGATTGATTGACTTGAACTGTGAAGCACAGGGCAAGCTTAGAAGTGTACTGGGTAGGTGAGTGCCTGTCACTGTCTCTTCTTAAGTGCCTTCTTAGCCTTTAGAGTGGGCTCTAGGACACAGAACTCAGAGCATAGCACAAAGAGAGGTGAATTTCTGAGCTCTGAGGGCCCAGAAGGTGTTGGGAACAGTATGTGTGCCTGCTCTGCACTCCAACCCAGTCATAGAGCGGTGGGGTGCTTCTAGGACTCACCATTTATTGATTCTACGTGGCCTGTCTAAAAGACTAGAAAAAGAAAACAAAGCCAAGAAGGAACCCAAAATCCAAGGTATTCTGTTTCCCCATGAGAGCACGTGGTTCTCCTAAACCTGCTGAAGGCTGGGGGGAAATCTAATATTTTAGGGTCATGTATTATAAACAAGGGTTTTAAACACATAGCTCATGCAAGCTGAACCTTAGAAGAACAAGAGAGGTCCCCAAGATGAATGTTGGGGAGTCAGTGACACAATGTGACCTGCAGCTAGCACAGCTAGCTTCTTCCGTTCAGGCCCGTAAGACCTCTGAGCCCCATAGGTAGGCAGGCAGCATCCTGGCTTCAGCTGAACAAACAAAACAGAGAAAGCAAAAACAATTTATCTGCAGAAAGATATCCAAGCTCAAATTGGATGTGGGAGGTCAGTTATTTTTGAAATCTCAGATTCCCTGTTGATTATATTGTAAATGTGTAAGTATGCAGTGCAGTTGTGGTGATAGCTTGTATAGCATGGCCGTCTTTCTGCTCTTCTTGAAGTGCCCCCTTTCTCCTGTTTTAGAAATGAAGACTGACCAACATGAGCAAAGTTAAGGGATATGCTAAAAGTCTTACTAGCCAACATTCCTCTAACTTGTGGAGACCTAGTATACTAGTTAATGAGATTAATGAAATGACACTGAAGTCTCATTTGGAGCTGTCTTGTAGCACACGTTGGATGCTTGAGTAGAACCCAGCCCAAGTGATTTTGGGAAGACAGTGTGTTTTCAATTAAGAGATTGAATTATTCTAAAAATCTTAAGTCTCTGGCATTCCAATTGAAAGTTCCATTTAATCAAACTAAAAAAGTATCAGCAAAACATATATTATATAAATGATTTGGTACTTGTAATTTCAATGTTCTGTGAGTTCAGGAAAGGAGAGTCCTGTTGGGGTTCGATTGATAAAGAAGAAGGCCTTAGAGAAAGGGCTGCTCCCTGTGGATCTGAATGGACCTACTGGGTCTAGAGCCGTGTTTCTGGTGTGAAATGTGCACATCCCAGGCCAAGGGCAAAATTATTCACTACATAAGGAAACCATTGAAGTAATATATTATTTAGCTTATCTTTGAAAATGTTATTTTCATGTATGTTTGATACTGAACAGAATAAATTAATACTGACAAGAAAACTTAGTATTTACAAATAAGCAGCTCTCTTCATGATGATAGTTTCTGCTAAAAATAGTTTTGATTATGTTTGATCAAAAAGTTTAAGCCAGTGATCAAAATCTCAGGAAGGAGAGGCAGCAAGATGTGGGGGCAGGGCAGTGAGGACACGTGTCTTTGGGGAATAGAGAGGAAATGTTAGGGAAGGAAGGACATCAGGTTGGATGGAGGGGCAGGAGCCGAAGCAGGGATGAGCTGGAGAACCCTGAGGAACCCCAGGAAGGAGTTTTAGCTCATCACCCATGAGACAGGTCCACTGCTTAAAGGTTCATCTAGGATTTGGTACATTGGATAATGGGTTAGAAAATTTGCAGCAAATGATGTCTGTGGCCAGAAAACTTGTGCAATGTTTTGGGCATTGAGAACACAGAAGAGGCAGAACCGAGAGGCATCTTAAAGGAAAAATGATAGATACTACCAAGAGCCCGGGAAGCCAGTGATGTAACAGTTGCCGTCAAGAAAATGGTGGTGGTAGAGGGCGTAACTGAAATGGGGCTTGAGAGAAAAGGGGGCCAAGCCGTGGGATTAGGATCAGAGGAACAGGGATGATGAGTTTGGGGGTTAAGCCTGGTGGTTTTATGGGGGGCGGAACATCTAAGTGGAGGTATCCCAGGTATATGACAATGTGGAGAAAAAGCACAGTGCAGACACCAGGCCACTAGGGTCGGCATGAGGTTTTGGAAACACAGCCAGAGTCTAGAAGAAACTAAGGGCTAGCAAAAAGGATCAGGAAAATAAATGTCCACATAAGAGAGCAAGTGTTTTGAAACATAAACAAACTGTATAGTTAAACACCCTAGCCCAGTCTTTGTGATTCCATGGGAAAGGAACGTGGCCTCCTGTACCGCACTGTCTTTGTGTGAATTTCTTCTTCTTTGGCATAGGCTCTGGCAGTGGTCCTCTTGGGGCAGATATTCAGCTGGAGCAGCAATGGCAAACCTTTTGGAGCTTTCAGTGATACAAAGAGCTCACTGTGGTACTAGAGCCAAAGGTTCGCCACCAGGGCCATATCTAGGGCCATATTTAGAACTTTAGAAGATTTGAATAAAGGAGCATTTGTTGCTGTATCTTTCATATCGGTAAGTGGTTTTTTAACCAAGTAGATCTTTATCAATAGCCAAAAGACACTATTTGAAACCAGCAATGATCAAGACTTCTGCATCTGTCTTTCAAAATCTGCCTTTGGGTGTATTTCTGGCTAGAACAGAACTTTCAGCATAACTGTAACTAGTACTAGACCCTGGTCATATTGTTCTCCAAGACCTTGTTGGTTTACGTTTCCTGTATCTAGTGGCTTTCAAATGAATCCAGACAATGGGCTGTTTTGAAGCAAACAGATTTTCAGGATGAGCAAGTACTTGAATATGTGCAAATGGTTGAATCCTTCTTGCCAGGGGCCTCCAATGACTAAATCAGAATAGCACTTCTCAAACTTTCTTGTGCCTGAAAACTACCTGGGGAGCTTATTAAAAATGTAGATTCCAATTCAGTGGGCCTGGGGAGAGGCCAGCATTCTGCCCTTGTGACAAACCCCCAGAGGATGAGATTGTGCACACATCTGGGAGGTTCCAGAATATGATGCCTGTGCCACAGAAATATAGGGGGCTGCAGTGCACCCCAAAGAGCTGGAAGCAGCACCCAGAATTTCTGCCCAGGAGGCCTCGGCAGGCTGCTCAGACTCCAGGTGGAGAGGAAGTAGAGTCAGAGGAACCCCAGCTTTGCACCATCGCTGCGGACCAGGGTCTGGATGTGAAACTTCTGGGTGGAGCAACTCTGGGGCTGCACGTGGCCTGTGGATACCGCCCGATGCCCAGGACAGCTCACAGATTCCCTGAGAGGTTTGGTTACAACCTTCAGGAAAGGCTGTTTATACATCTGCCCCAGAGATTTTTTTTTCCACCTAAGAAATACATGTGTCAGAAATCAGCCTTAGACTCCCTTTTTCTAGGGCTAGACCTGGATCTCCACAGTTTAACCCCTATGTTAGTTATCACAGTGGGGAGCTGCTTTTGGGGGGTTCTGGCAGACTCATCCATTCAGATGTAGGTAACGCGATTCTCATCCCTCCCAAGAATATGAGGTGCATAGAGACAGTGTTATGTGCCATTAACATTACATTTGTTTAGAAATGTTAGATTGAAAGTCTTGCAAAGATGTCATTAGAGCAGATAGCTTCTAATGGAGTCGCCTCTGTGAAGGGCCAGGCCTGTCAGGGACATCTTCTATCTGGTCATAAGGCTGCCATCTGCCCTTCTCTCCACTGGGGTACTTCTCTGTGTCCTGCGAGTGGCCCCCTCTTTCCTAGAGCCAGGAGTCAAGTTAACCCGACCTGTAGGATGTCTTCCCTGCCCGGGTGTCCACACAGAGGGTTGCTGTTTTGTATGAATACTTAATTTTCCACTGACTTGTAGGAATGAAAAGAAGCAAATGTTTCCGGAGCTTATTAAGCGCCTACTATCTGGTGAGCCTTCTGCTGAAGGCTCTTTGTGTGTCAATAGGCTTAAAACTTTACACAGAGAAAAATAAAGCTTAGACCAAATTACCTGGCTGAGTCATGTGCGAACCAGTGACAGAAGAGGAGTGAAACCATCTTAGTAACATACAGACGGCCAGAGTTTACTCCAACACAGCCTGCTTGGGGTTTGCGGAAAAAGGGGGATTGCTTCGGAAATCTTTCATGTTACAACCACCAGCCTCAGAAATCACTAAATAGTTCAACAGAACATAAACAAGCAATTACTGGCATACCGTGCAGGCAGGAGTCCAGCTTTAGCCAGGAGTTCCTCCTCGCAAAGGGAACTTGGGGCACCGCCAGGGATGATGAAGGCCTGGTCCGCATTACTTGGCCTTTGTGTTCCTCTCCGATCGTGTGTGTGTGTGTGTGTGTGTGTGTGTGTGCACGCGCGCGCGTGTACAGGCGTGCACCCTGACTGAAGCCGAAAGGACATGATGGGCCTCAACTTGTAAATACCCGCCACAGTGGAGTCCATAAAAGCTCATTGTCAACAGTGTGACTTGGCGGAGGGTGAGGTGTTTGGTGCCGTCTTGACTGCGTGGCTTTCTGTGGGAATTCTTAGGAGTTACCAGCTTTGCACATGGTTTCCTTTCTCTGAATGAGCTTCCTTTGGGGCAGCCGCCCATCTTTTGCTGAGGCAGACAGGTGCCACTCAGGTGCCTGTGGTGTTTTATGAGGTCTCCTTTGTCCTGGACGCTCCAGGTCTGCACGGGACAGGGCGCAGTCCATGGCCCCTGATTCTGGGGTCCTCCTGCACCTGACTGTGTGTGGGGGTGATTGATCTGGCCTGGGACCGCCCTGTCACCCAAGCCCCTGCAGCATCAGCTTCCTGGCAGCCCCCACAAAGACCATCCCCTCAGGAAACAAAACAAACCCTATCTCTAGAGTTTCCCTGTTTCTTTCCTTTAAAGTTCCCTGGTGCAACAGGGCTGCAATTAAGAGGAAGGATCAAAGGGACTCTCTGCCCTTGGGGCCCCCAGAGACCTTTGGTCTTTTTAACTCCTTCCCTCCCAGAACTTTCTACTCCACTGGTTTTCTGGTGGATTCAGGCTAGGATTCAGGTGCTGGAGGATTCAGGTGCTGGCGTGGGAGCTGCTGGAGGAAGGCTGTTGAATGCGAGCAAGGGAAGCCTCTTTATTGACCAAGTGCCCTGCTGCTCACTGCCTTGCCTCTCCCTGGTGGCTGCACAAGCCCAGCCCCTCTGTACATCCAGACTGGAGCATTTGCTTAGAAAATGCTGCCCTGTGCTGCAGCGAAGCACAGTGCTTCACTCCTTGGCCTCATGTCTGTGTGCAGGACTCTGGTGTGACCTAGGAGGCAGATAGTCTCTCCAGCAGGCCAGCCCTTGACATCTGAGGTGCCAAGCCTCCTCTAACGGGACAAGTGTGGCACCTTCCTAAGACTTTCTTTGTTTTTCTGGCAGCTTTGGCCTGTGGGTGCCATGTGGAACACTGAATCAGCGATAGTAGGGAAGATGGGGTGGCACTCTCCCTGCGCCTGACATAGTAGGCAAACTGATAGGGGAGGGGGACATGGAGAGGGGACAAACATCTTTCGCAGTTACGAGGGATGCTTTAAAATTGTCTGCTGTCCCTACCGCAGACCACGATGGCAAGCCTCTTAGGGACCCAAGGCCTACCTGGCATCTCAAGGTTAATTAACCTGAAAACTGAGGTTTTAGGTTGGAATAAATAACATTGCCTGTTGCTCAGCTGCTGGAGTGACTGGCTTGTGTGGGACAGCGAGGTTCTGAGTGCCCACTGTGACAGGTGTGCCACAGGTTCACCATCGCTGCCACAGACAGTGGCCAACTCCAGAAACACTTGTCAAGGAGCTGGATATCGGCTTGTAGAATTATCCGGGAAGACAACAGAGATGGGTAGGCAGAGATTTAAGTAAGAGAGAGAGAGCGTGTGTAATATGTGCACATAAAGTGATAGAGAAGCTACATCATCACACAATTTGAGTAACACAACTAAGCTGTTTTCAGAGCTAAACTATGTGATTTTTGGGTGTCCTTTTGTTTTGGTGTTTCAGTTTTTGGCTCCGTGTTTCTGTGATCATTTTAGCAGGAGTCCAGCCTCCCTGAGTTCCTCTGTGGCTCTCAGCACTGAGTCTTCCTCACCTTAGAGAAAGGCTGGCCGGCCATCAGTAGTGTCAAGGTCACAGGAGGATCTAATTAATCCCAGCTCCAGTCGGCAGCCGGCAGCACTCACCTGCCCTCCTTCCTCCAGAGAGCAACTAGGAGGGCTCTGCTCTCTCAGTCCCGCCCAGGCACATTCAGGGACACCCCAAGTAAACACAGGGAGTGCGAGGATGACGGCCTGGCATGTCCTACTGGCCCTGGTGTTTATCTAGAGAAAGCCAAAACCTTCCCCGTAGTTTTCAGACTTGCCCTGAGACAAGCGTTCCAATATTTCTTAGGAAAGGCTTCAGGTTGATATTTAACCTAAACAACTCTAGGCTTGTACTCTATTACAACTTTTCCTTCTTTCTTTCTTTCTTTCTTTCTTTCTTTCTTTCTTTCTTTCTTTCTTTCTTTCTTTCTTCCTTCCTTCCTTCCTTCCTTCCTTCCTTCCTCCCTTCCTTCCTCCCTCCCTCCCTTCCTTCCTCCCTTCCTTCCTTCTCTGTCTCTGTCTTTCTCTCTCTCTTTCTCTTTCTTCCTTCTTTCTCTTTCTGTCCCTCCACTGGTGCTATCGTGCAAACTTCGTGAGGAGTCTGCCATGCTGAAAATTTCCCATTTTATCAAAAACTGCCAGTTTTCTCACTGACAAAGTGCATACATCCCTTCATCTCAGGGTGAAACTTCGGTTGTATAATCCAGACCTTGCTAAATAATTGATCAGACAAAAGAACTGAGAGGAATGATGATTTCTAGAAGCACCGGTGGCCAGTAACCCAAGATAGGACATTGGAGGATGTTGCCGGCTAATCTTGTGTGGATGGAGAGGGGTGCATGTTGGATCTTGAGCTAAGTGCTTTGTGGCTGGGAAGTTGCCTTTGATGGTCTGATCATTCCCTTCCAGTTTTTGATACAAGAACACAAAAAGGCATAGGAGTGTAGTGAACCCAAGAGGTCTGTGTGCTTTGTCCGGTCAACACAATGGCACTCCTCTGTTTTCAGTGACACTGCATTTCTGCTCAGGTCCTCTGTGATCCTCTTCTCCCTTTCCCTCCCCCCAGGTGCTGAGCCCAGGGAGTTGGGGGTACCAGTCACAAGTGCGGGAATTACTTTCCTGTTAGATTGGCAGAACCCAGAAAATTCTGAAGTTAGGTCTGTGACACCCCTTCATACTCACTGGTTAAAAAGAAACAAATAAATCAAAACCACATGTTCAGCACTGTTATGGGGCTCCTTGAAACATGACCAACCACCTCTCCGTCAACTTGCACATTATGGGCATCAGAGGCAAACAGCCCTGGCCAGGCTGGGCAAAGGTGCAGGGCAGCCACGCTGTCTGCTTCCTTCTGCAAAATGGCAAAGGGGCTGGATCCCTTCCAAGCCCGGACTCTGAGCCAGGACCGCACTGACAGGCTGACCTCCCTTCTTTCCAGTCCTTCTTCCCTTCACTTCTGCAGGACTGAAAATTAGAAACACTTTTCTCCCACACACAAAATTCCTCCCTCACACGCATTTTCTTTTCTCTGCTTTGAAATGGCAATTTGCTGCCAGGGAAAGCTCCTCAAAGGAAAGCACATGGCAGCCTGGCCTGAGTAGTAGACTCTGCCTGAAACGCAGCAGCAAAGGGGTCTGCAGGGATGTGGTCACTGTGGGAGGACACTGAGAGGACCCCAGGGGGTGGAGCGCCAGCACCCAGGCCCTGCAGATATTTAGTTTCTTAATGGAGGTGTGGGTTTCACAGATGTGTTTGTTTTGGGAAATCTTAGGAAACTGGACACTTAGGATTTGTGGTCTTTTCTGTTTTTAATAAAGTTTTAAAAATACAGCTGGCAAGTTGGGCATTGTGGTGCATGTCTGCTAATCCAGCACTCTAGAAGGCTTGTGATAAGTTTGAATCCAACCTAGGCAACTTAGTGAGACTTTTTCCCCAAATTTAAAAAAAGACTGTGGGTGTAGCTCCTTGCAAAGGACCTGGGTTCAAACCCTAGGGCTGCTCATTTTGTAAATGAGCTACTGACAGTGCACTGGCTTTTCTAAGCCAGAGGAAAAGCTCATGGGAAGGACCTCTCCTAACCTCTTCTACTTCCACTGGAGGCCCCTTTCCTCATCATCTGTCTCCTAACCCTCTGAGCTTCCAGAAGTGTGTCTGGGACACCACAGACATCACAGATCCCACTAATAGTCAGAGGCCTGAAGACCACGTGACCAGCTCGTCACCTCCTCTGGGATGCTGGGACTTACATGCTGCAGATGGGAAACTTGAAGAGAAGTGACCGAGAGAAACAGTAGTAATGACAGTAACAGTAGGAGTGATAGCGGTAATGGTAATAATGGCCACTTTAATATCCTGCCCATCTCCCTTTTTGTTTTTTTATTCAAACATGTGACGGTTTTGTCTGAAGTGGTTTTT